>VXBL01005982.1:238585-261665 GCA_013400195.1 Aramus guarauna | reverse complement strand
TTTTTTTTTTTTTTTTGTGCCTCGCAGATTCAAATAAAACTTCTTTAAAATGTTGCTCACTAATTCTGAGTCAATACACACCATACTAATTAACGTCATTTGAAGGACTTTACACCTTGCAGAAGAAATATCATAAAGTACTTAAATGAATGTTGGTGAACTGTAAAACCAAAGAAGACCAAGAAGGACCCCCTTTTTTAGGTAAGCCAACAATTTGTGACCTAGAATCTCCAGTCTCCACAGTGGGGGGAAAAAAAAAAAAAAAAATCATTACTTCTATACTGGAATTTTACTCATCTATTCCAGCCCCTGAAAGGAATCAGTAAAGAAAAAAAGCTATTTTCTCTTTGCATCACAACTTCTATTCAAAGCCCAGAGAAACTGCAACAGCTGAAAACATTTTGAAAACATCATAAATACACAATATTTTATATTCCAAGTTTTTCTCTTTTGTCTTGCTAACCAAGAGACATGTGAGCCTGTTTAAGGTGTGAAAATATGGCTGTGTACCCTCTTCTGTGACTGTATCTTTGAGAGCCACTGCAGGGAAGGGTTACGAAAGAAATGTTCCCTAATTCCAGCAGCTTCATTAAAGTCCAAACCAAAATACATTCTATAGAAGGTATTTGAAACTACCATCTATAACTTTTTAATAGAAAACAAGTAGACTTGGATATTTATTGAGAATTGTCTCCTATAAACCTTGTTCATGGAAGTAGGGAAACAGCTGCTGGGTAAAAACAAAAATCTAAAAAAGAAGTTTCATAATTGGTTCTAAGCTGCAATTTAGTCATTAAGCAGTAGTATGGCTTCAGTAATAGAATTAAAAACATTTAGGTAAAATGCCTAATTAAAAAGAAAAGTCATTTAGTTTGATTTATAATCAAATGAAAATCATTCTTTTCAGCACTCATAAAGATCATTTATTTTTGGTATAAATTATTTTTGCTTAAGCACCATTCCAATTACTGGAGCTAAATTGTTAATTAGCTAATTTGATCTTTATTACATTTCTGTATTGTTTATTTTTACTTAAATATGAACAATGTCTTCTCATTGGTGATAGTTACAATTGATTTATTATTGGTCTTGTTACAAACATAAAAAAGTGAGATAATTTTATATGTCAGTAACCTTCCAGTAAGTTACATGGACCAAGAAGGTTTAGTAACCTGTAGAGGTGGATTGGTCTTTGTGTCTCCTATACCAAACACAAGATTTTAAAGTTTAGAGCTTTACACAATAATTTGTTTCTTTTTGTTATAGCGTCTCAAGAAAATATTTTATGGGAATTTTTACTGAAGCAGCCACTGTCTAGATATTAATTTTAGAACTAGGAATTATGTGATGTTTTGTTAGAAATTAAGGATGTCCAAATTAATCCTAGTCAGAATGTTGCATTAATATGCTAAAGGAGGAGCTGCTACCCAAGCATTCACACACCATTTGTGGTGTCACGCACACACTTATTGTTGGGCGCACTTCCTCCTTCTTCAGGCTCAACCCTAAGTTTCCTGCAGCAGAGTCTCAGGCATCGAATTTTGTAAAATAATTAATTTAATTGAAAGGTGCAGCAGCAAGAGCAGCCCAGGCTGGGTTCTTCCAAAGACAGGGACCTTGAACAAAGAAATCCCTGCGTAATTATAACCTTGTGATCTATACACCCGTCCCTCACACGCCCTTCATACACTGTCCACGTGTCTATTAGTCCAGTGGTGATTTTTGGTCTGAGGTCTTCTAACATCCAATTGGATTCTTTTTCTGTGTCCAGGCAGGCAGGGTCTTATCTTGCTGATTTGCAGCTGAAGGTTGGAGCCTCCTTATCCTCTGGTTTATGTTCCTTGTGCACCTGCACTCACTGGCAGAACATGGAGAACTGAAAAGTCCCAGACTTGGGAGAAACACTACCAAAACCTCAGTGTGATATCAAAACTCTTTCCCATGCTAAAAGATTAAACACAGCACTGTACCAGCTGCTAGGAAAATTGATAAGAAAAATAACTCTGTCACGGCCTAAAGGCTTCAGCAAATCTAGCTACTCATGCTAGATATAAGTAATATCCCTTGGGATATCCTTCAGAGTACTTGATTACTGACCTATGACAGCTCAACTTGCTAAGAGGACCCACCATTGGCCATAAAAAATGCTGAGTACCAAACTTAATGAAAGAACCTGATACTTAAGTTTCTTTCTCCCTAAGGTCTTAACATGTTACCAGGAGCCCCACTGTATGCAGGAAACCAATTTATACTTCCAAAATAATACAGAAGTTCTCTGTCAGGAGCTGTAACAGCTGACTTCTGTGTTCTTCACTGCAAACTTTGGTCATTCAATTTAGAAACAATAATGCCTAAACAGGCTGGCATGTTGTCCTGGCGGACTGTCTTGGAGATCTGAAGCTGAGCTCATGAAATGCCTGTGCAACCAATGAAGAGATGCTTTTTGTCTTTAAAGAGCAATTCAGGATGTCTGAAATCTTAAATCTTCCTCCATGAAAAGTATATGGAAACTGGTCATATCCAAAGGGTCATTGGATACTTCTCTTCCCAGGAAACTCTGTACCTATGTAGCAGGAAGTACTGACTATCTTGTCTCCTCTCTAACTTTCTGTGGAGCTTAGGAACTTGAATTTCAGTAGGACTTTGATATATATTGCCACTCCTGTGGCTGTAGATTAATCACTTCTGCCTATCTGACATTCGAGACAGTGAGTCTTAACATAAGGACGGATGCACTATGATGCTAATGAAGTCTCTGGTTATTTCAGCCACAGTACTAATGTTGTCCATAATCTACATAGCAGCATCATAAGAATGGAAAACCCAAGCAGCAAGACAGCTAATTCAGTAATGTCCTTAATTTTACAATGATCAAATTCCTATCATGCACTTCAGGAAAAGCACCAGTTAACATGTTAGAGATCCTTATGATGACTACTTCTTTCTCTTTTGTTGATAACAAACTGCTATTTCACCCAGATTCATGCAAGGTAGTTCATGCAATATGTCTCCCTACAGCAGTCATACAAGAGGGTGCCCAGCACTACAGATTGTTGATGCAATCACTGCCCTTTGAAAGGGAAACATGGACAGTCTCTAAACTGTATTTTTTATCCAAGAACCGACTAACGTAAAATGTATAAACACCCTGAAACAATGTACTGGATAGCAGGACAGGCATTCCTTCATCTCCCTGTCTTTTTGAGCAGTGTATCATCTTGAGAATGGGGAGTTGAAGCTGAAATGCCTCGTAGGGAAAATTGAAAGCAGGGCTCCAGCTCTGTGGGGGAGCTCTAATCACTTGTCACAAGCAGCACCAGATTCAGTCCCCAAGAGAATTTTGTGACTTTAAGAATATGTCCATTGCTTCTGTGTTTTGCGCTAAGTTTGATAATGTCAGCACTGAAAGAGAACTCTGCACTCGCTTAAAAACCTAAGCATTTCATAGACATTCCTCTTATGGTTCATAACAGAGCTAGGAAACAGAATTTTAAAAAAAAAAAAAAAAATCCAATCTGCACACAAAATAGGAACATTTAAAATTAAACCCCAAATTTCTGCATTCTCTGCCCTGATTCTGCACTGTAATCAGAAGACAACACTGTGTGCCTGTCTGAACCTATAGAGGCATCCAGCAACCTGGGTGGATATAGATGGATTCAGGATCTGCAGTCAGATTAGTATCCAAATTCATCCTTTATAAAACACTCAACCACATCAACAAAAGACAGGGATATGGTTGTTGCAGCCAGGAAAATGGATTTTTTTTTTCCCCAATAATAAAGGAGAAAATGTTGTCAAACCATGGTACTTCAGTGGGGTGATGACTATGGCAGCCAAGCTAAAGACTCAAAGACTTATTTTCTATTTCGTAAATAAATAAATAATAATTTAAAAAAAGAGCAGAAAAAGCACTTAGAGTACAACATGAAACCTTTTAGCAGCTCTTGAGCCAGTCAATATTCCTATGCTACATGTTTTCTTTTACATCCTGTGTGTACTAATGACAGATTAACAAGCCACATAGGTAGAAGTGGGAGTTTGAAAGCCAATTAGACGCTGTGAATTTTCCCAAATGTGTCAAAATAAGAGAATTGACTGTGCTAAATAACTCAGTGCTGATACACTGGAGAAAATGAGAGATTAATAAACTTCGATGCTTTTATTTGCCTGCTTAAGGCAGAGTGATGTGGCTGCTCCACACTGTGAAGCAGAGAATTATGTGTACAACACAGGCAAGACTACATAAATCTTCCAAATCAGTATTTTATTTTAAGGTAAACTTCCAATCCTCTGCTTAACAATGAATACTGATTCATAAATCATGCTAATAAGAGTGCCAGAGCTTTTTTTCCTCATTATTTTCTATTAGAGTAATGTTTTGAAGACATGGATGGAACCTGGATGAATGGCTTTTTAAAATAATTATTATTTGTGTGTAGAAAATTGTAGAAAATTGAGAATAAATGTCCAAGTAGGATACTTCTAGCTAAGCGTCACAAGTCCTTGCTTCTCTAGTATCCAGTCCTAGAGAGAAAATGTGTGAATCAAATGCTTTGGCTTTATGTTTGACCTGCAGCCTTCCTGGCTCACTGACAGTCACCCTGGGGAGGCAGAAAAGGAAAGATGGGGAGGCAAATACTATTTGGCAGCCCACTTCTAACCTAATGTCAATTTTGGTTTTGGCTTGAAGTGTGAAAATGAAACTGCCAAGAGCTTTTGAGGTAAAATACAGGAAGAAAAGATTTATTTTAGATTTAGCAAAATGGTGGATTTGTAGAACTGCCTTTAAAATACATAAATAAATAAATAAATCACCTTGTTTCAAGCCCCCCAAACCATTTTGTGGAAGCATTTTACTGATCTCTGTTCTTACATCTGTGCAGTACAGATGGATGTCTTTGTCAGTGTAAAAATTCCTGTGACTCGGACAGGGAGTAATTTCAGTTCAGTGACAATAATGCTGCAGAAAACCTAACTGTTATGGTTCACTTCTCCAAAACTAACATATAAGTGAAAATTTGCTATTGATCTTTGTAGCACTAGAAGTTCCCATGACACTGTCCTTTTGAAAGACAGAAAAAAAGGGACTTGAAAGACAGCAATGTCAGACCACTCACTTTCCATATAAAGGTGATAGACTAACCCATTACCCAGACAGTACAAATATGTGTTCTATTTAGCCACGGTTCATGCTTTAAAGTAACTCACCTGCTTGTAGATTCAGAAAGCATTTAATGAATTTGGGGAACTATGTAAACAGCAACAAGACCTTCTCTTCAGTCTTAACACATCAGGGGGTGGAAATGTTCCAAAGATAGTCTTGAACCTCAGCAGGGCTGAGGAGGAGTGATGAGCTCCCACACTGCAATTTTAATTAGTAGGAAACCAAAGTTGTACATCAGACATGGGTTTTTTCTCTCTAAATCAAAAGGACAGCAGCAAAGCGATCAGCTTTGTGCTAGACGAGGAAAGGACCTTCCCTGAGGAATGCATGATCTAAGAATGCATTTGAAAATAACCATGACAGCAGCAGAAAAAAAACCTCTGTGAGCTTGAAGCTTTCTCCTGTACTGACTTGGTAAAGGTGAAAAGGAGCCATACAGAATATTTCCAACACTGTGTCCATATAGTTTTGCAGGTTGGTACCATCTTTGGTATTGAGTCCAATGCTGTAGGTTTGCTGACCTTCCACAGGGAGAAAAAAGAGGACACATTTTGTAGTGACTATTGGCTTTCTTACTAGAGGAGGTATCCTCACTTATGATCCCATTTAAGTGATACACTGTTAAAAGAAAGTTCTTAGATCAGAAGCTTGATTTTGTCACTATTCAGAAAAATCAGAAATATATATCTGTCTTTATGAGGTCAACTCATGATAAAGCAAGCAATAGATTTTTGTTTTATGCCCAGTATGTATTTATGTCAGGAAAGATAAAGATCTTAAAAAACAATAGCAAATACGAGCTTAAAAGTAATAAAAGGAAATATAAGGTGAGCCAGCCACTGGAAATGTCACATATATTTATCTGCAAAGCTTTGTTGGCTATAATTCAGTTTCTGAACCTTATCTAATAAATTAAAATGCGTATTCTTGATTATCAGTGATCCCTATGATGAAGAAATTTCACTTATTATTGACAGAAAATCATAATTTTTTTCATAATCACATTCATTTGTGCGAAACATTTGACACTGTCCACCCAACATCCTTGTCTCTAAATTGGAGAGACATGGTTTTGACAGATGGACCACTCAATGGATAAGGAAGTGGCTGGATGGTCATACTCAAAGAGTTGAGGTCAACAGCTCGATGTCCAAGTGGAGACCGGTGACAAGTGGCATTCCTCAGGGGTGGGCACTGGAACCATCACTGTTTAACATCTTTGTCAGTGACATGGACAGTGGGATCGAGTGCACCCTCAGCAAGCTTGCTGATGACACCAAGCTGTGCGGTGCGGTTGACACACTGGAGGGAAGGAATACTGTCCAAAGGGAGCTTCACAGGCTTGACAGGTGGGCCTGTGCAAACCGCATGAAGTTCAACAAGGCCAAGTGCAAGGTCCTGAATGTGCATTGGGGCCAATCCCAAACACAACTACAGGCTGGGCAGGGAATAGATTGAAAGTAGCCCTGAGGAGAAGGACTTGGGGGTGTTGGTTGATGAAAAGCTCAACATGAGCTGGCAGTGCGTGCTTGCAGCCCAGAAAGCCAACCGTGTCCTGGGCTGTATCAAAAGAAGTGTGACCAGCAGGTCGAGGGAGGGGATTCTGCCTCTCTACTCTACTCTTGTGAGACCCCACCTGGAGTACTGCGTGCAGCTCTGGGGTCCCCAGTAAAAGAAAGACATGGAGCTGTCAGAGTGAGTCCAGAGGAGGGCCACAAGAATGATCAGAGGGCTGGAGCACCTCTCCTATGAAGATAAGCTGAGACAGGTGGGGTTGTTCAGCCTGGAGAAGAGAAGGCTCTGGGGAGACCTTATTGCAGACTTCCATTACCTGAAAGGGGCCTGCAAGAGTCATAGAATCATAATCATAGAATCATAGAATCGTAGAATGATTTGGGTTCCTACCCTACTACATTCCCTGATAAAGAATCCTTCCCCAGCTTTCTCTTAGGCCCCCTTCAGGTACTAGAAAAAAGAAAGGTACTAGAAAGCTGGAGAGGGACTGTTTTCCAGGGCGTGGAGTGATAGGACAAAGGGTAATGGCTTTAAACTAAAAGAGGGTAGATTTAGATTAGATATTAGGAATTCTTTACTGTGGAGAGTCACTGGAACAGGTTGCCCAGAGAAGCTGTGGATGCCCCATCCCTGGAAGTGTTGAAGGCCAGGTTGGATGGGGCTTTGGGCAACCTGGTCTAGTGGAGGGTGTCCATGCCCATGGCAGGGGGGGGTGGGACTAGATGATCTTTGAGGTCCCTTCCAGCCCAAACCATTCTGTGATTCTATGATTCTATATGAACCTCTCCCTGACACACCTATTTTTGAACGGAAATTTTCTTGTTTTCACTTTGACTTTTTTCTTCCAGGTTATAGCAAATGCATTGACATTTCTGAGGGCACTTCAGTGATGTCTGCTGTCATGAGAAACCTTAAATAGTTAAGGACTGAAAAAAAATTGCAATGCTTTCAGTTTGAAAGGGATTATATAGGTGCTTTCTGTAGACTGGAAAGCTCTGTAGCCAGAGTGTCCAGCTTAGAATGATACCACACGCTCCTGAGCTCACCTGCCTTCATCCCAGTGAAGTGAAGAAGCATTTCCACTAATATCAGAAGCATTGTACTGGTAAAACAGGTATATCGTTAGCATGACTTTATGGACACCTGTCCTTACACAGAAGTCTGACAAGCTGATTAAAATATGGCTGCCCAGGAAGAAGCATCACGAATCTTACTCAGTCAGGAGTGTACAAAGTAATTATTATCCAGTAATGACTATAAAATCAAGAAAATATGCTGCTTTTTTGAGCCTCAGGCTACGTTTACTTATTCATTCTCTGAGACTGAATCTGAAGAAGTCTCCAACATTGATACAGACATTTTAAATATTTTGCTAGAGGCTAATTTTTAAATAACTGACTGACTAATTAGTACCATCAAAGTTTAGAACTGTGCATCACCTTTGGTATTTACCTACTGCCATGAATAAAACTCATCATATGCTGTGACAGTATCTTCAAATGCTGAGTTGCTCTTGACTGCTTTCTCAGTGAAGGTAAAGGACAGTTTTCAAAACTGATTGAAATTCTACGTAAGAGGAGCGTAGCAGATGTAGTCTGCAGAGCACCCGAGTCCCAGTGGTTAAAAGGTTGTCTTCTCTCACTCTGCTGAGCACGATAAAAGGTTATCCCACTCCAGCCAGATCCCTTGGCAACATGTGGAATTTTGCCTAAGGACAAGGGAGTTGTATATACAGTTTCTAGCACCATTCTCTCTATTCCAAACACCTCTTCCCTTCTGTCATCACCTCATCTCACTTCCTTTCTAGGATTTTTTTTTATTCTCCATGCCTCTGTTTACTTTTGTCGTAAGCTATTTTCACTTGGAAGACCGTCTTTGACTTCTCTGCTCTGCCAACTGTTTCTGGTAAGGCAAAAATAAATCCATGAGAAGTTAGGGTCAAACAAAACAAAACAAATAATCCATAGTCAGTGCTTCAGCATGTCTGAAAAATAGGAATCACTCCACAGTTTTAATTCCTAGCAGGCTGTTAGATCTGTAGTGTTCCTGTGCTCCGCTGACAGCACACCACGGAATCTCCCTTCCTTGCTTTTGGTCTGTCAAACCCTTTTGCTCTTTTTACCTGGGAGAGTGGAAAGCACAGCCTAGAGAAGACAGAGCACACTACCTTCTTTTTTTTTCTTTTGTCAATAGAACAGTCTGTCTGTCAGACTTTGCATCTAGGTTTTCAGTCCACAAAATTCTGCATTGCATCACTGTGATGCACAGGAAAGACTGTTACTGAGTTGACTCCTACCCCACATTGGCACAGCATCTTCTAGTTACAAGAAAATAGCATTATTTTCNCAAAAAAACCAACAACCCCAGTGTCAGACTGCAGTGGTTGGGACAGAGCACAAGTGGGATTGTAAAAGCTAGGGTAACCTGGCAAAAAATGTAAACTGTTGGCAGATGACTGAAGTTCAACCCTGAAAACACCACCACTAAGACTCATTTATTGATCAGCAAAATACAAGAGAAGAATACAATTAAATGTATGCATTACATCATAGAGTCAGACTAAACTCTGCATGTGAAAGGTTTAAGACTTTCTATATTTTATGTTTAAGTAAAGTGATGTATCAAATTAACACAACAAATTAATGTAACTAAATATTCCAAGGATTTCCCTTATTAGCTTCGTAAATGAGTATCTCACAGTCTTAAATGTATTTTCTTCCCAGTATTGCTGTGAGATAGCAAAATATTATAAATTCCATTTCACAGATGGGAAAGTGAAGCTCAGACTGTTGAGATGGTGTTTGGCTGTGCAGTGACATTCAAGTCTGACAAGATCCATGGGTAATTAGTACACATGGCCTATAAAAATGTCAAGAAACTTCCAGAGTTCAAATTCACATCTCTGCCAGCCTCAGAACACCAGCTCAGATAAGAGTAGCCTGGCACTTCTGAGGGATATTTCTTCGTACAGGTTTAGTGGCATTGCACAAATTGCACAAAAATAGGGAACTGAACTTGGGCTATGGGAATGAGAGGGCCAGCACCCTCAGTCTTGGACCACCCTTCCTCTTTAGGTGTTAAATAATGTCAAGATCATTTAACAAAAGGCAGATGCTTTGGAGCTGATCTTTGGTCTCATCGTTATTAAAGAGTAACAGAAATGAAACAGCAGAAGTGCGTTACAGAAATGCTATCTCCTTTATAAAACTAGCCTAGAAATAGCATAAAACTTTAAACTGAATTTCTCAGTTAACCCTTGCTCTACACATCCCCAAGTTATCAATACTAGTGAGAATGAAAAAAATTCCCAGACTGGAATAATATCATTTTATACCCACTTTACACAAGTGTAACTGACAACACCAGTCAGAAGAAGAAAGCAAATTAGACCCCCTGTGTGTGTTATATTATTTTCCATACTTGAATGCTAATGGCTTTCACATTTAGTCAGTTCACAATGACCAGGCACATAAAATACCCTGACATGTAATTTGCTCTACACCGTCAGTTATATTCCAAGTAAAATGGACTGTCGATTTTTTTCAGTGAAATTTGGGCCACATTATTTTATTGATTTTCCAGTAGACGGTCTAGTGAAATCAATGGGCAACTCTGCTTAGTAATCAATGGTACTATCTGGCCATTAGCTGGTATTAGAAGAGAGATCCGAACGTGTGATAGACATAGCTAACAGCGCACACATCTCATTACAGCTGTGCAGATCAAACCACAAAAGCGATGGCAACTTTACCTCCGCATGGAAATGTTATGAATAGAAAAGAAAATAAAGGTGGAAAAAATGTTGCTATGACATCGTCTCTTAAAGAAGCCAAATCATTAGAAAGCAAGTCACCAGTGCTTTCTGGAAAGAGTAAGCATCATTAAACTGTCATAGCAAACTCTGCAGCATTTGAAATTAGCTGTTGCTGTTGAAAATTTTACCCATTTCTGTCAGCAACAGGGATCTATGGGTGAAACCTTGAACCCATTAAGCCCCAATTCTTAGCATCTTAATTTTGTACACTTTTTACTTTCAGTTAATACTAAGAAATAGAGGAAACAGAGTTCCAGAGTTCAGTAACCTTAAGAACAGTCGATTCTCCAGATGGACTTTGAAGTCACACCTTGCAGAGTCAAATGTATGTGTTTTCAGGACTTACGATATTTTTAGCTGTGCTGCTTCCCTTGATCTGTGCTGAGTTTTGAATTGTTCAAACATCGTTTGATCAAGAAAAAAAAAATAAAAAATAAAAGAGTGCATATGTGGGCTACAGAAAGAAACATAGAAACACAGATAATTCAACTTGCGTGGAAGATAGAGACTTCCTGCACATTTCAGATTTAATGCTCCATGGGGCAAGAGTTTATGAGGAGCTGTCTAAAGCATTTAGACACCTGCTGGAACTGAAGCAAGATGTTTAAAGCAATTTCAGCTGTCTTTATTCCACATTTCTGCATGGTTATGGCTGGGTGTCACTATGACATTGGCATAAAAATAGATGCTTTTTTTGGACAGAATTTTACTTAATTAATGCTTTCAGATTTTATTGATTCATTAATACTATTTACCACAGGTCTGGGTGCCTGTAGTCCCACCAGAACATTAAAATGGCGAGCCTGGCTTTCATCACATGATGAGCTGATTCTAGGATTTTATGGGGTGGGAGAGCTCTAAGACCCACCCTTTGTCTACCCCCAAATATTCAGCAGTACTTTCCAGAAAACAAAAGACGCTGTTGGTCTGGCCTAGCCCTGTGCCTCATCACCGCATAGGATTATTAAATCCCAGTCCTGCTTGCAGTGTGACCTCACATGCAGTTCTGTGTGTGTTTGTGTCTGCCAGCAACTGGGGAAGGGACTGCAGGGCACAGGGACCAGTAGGTCTGGATGCCAGCAACCAGAGAGACCTGAGTGCGTGTTTCCCTAAGGAACCGCAGGACTGCACGTGTGAGTGCAATTTGCTGGCAAGTTTCAAGCCATAGTAGCTGGTGAGCAGGACAAGAGGTCTGGGAGGCAGCTACTGGGGAGTTGGGCTCTGGATACTGGGCTAGCCTGGGGTTCTGAGAGATAGCAGCTTAGGAGACTGTAGGTCTGAAGCAGCTGCCAGATAGACCTGGTTTTGTGTGTGTGCATTGAGGAGACATTTGTGTCCCAGCAGATGGAGTGGGCCTGCAGGCACTGGGGGCCAGGGATCTGGGGCCGGCTACTGGGCAGCCTGAGTGTCTAAGGCCAGCTACTGAGGGATCCTTATTGTCTTCATATCTATATAGACTTCCATCCTGATCAGCAGAAGAAGACGACCAGTGTCAGGCCATGTACGCTGGTCATGTTTGTGTGGGTGCTGCGTGCAGTGCTTGAGCATGTCCTGTGGGAATAAAAGCTCAGCCTCTCTACTGGTTGGACCAAGAGACATGGAGCCATAGCAACCACCCGTCCATCAGGGCACCAGATTCACACGTCTCTGGCAACCTGATTTCTTGTGTGCTCTTCATCTTGCCTTGAAAGCCTGAACAGTTTCCTATAACCCCTCCTCCTCCTTTTTCCAGAGCCCAGCTCTATAAAGCTTTACATTCCCTTTAATCTCTTCTCTTCTGCTTTGCAAAACAGCTATGTCTCTAGGAGTGAGGATCAAAAAGATCTTCACGGATACACCACAGGCTACTGTGTTGTGGTACTGTTGAGATATCCTTTATTGGGATCATCGTACTCCTGGCTGAGTCTCTTAACAGCCCTTTTTGGGCTGCAAACAAGCTACTGTAAAGCCACAAAACCAGGTACCTTATCCTTCAAAACAGTATATACTTTCAGGTTTGTCACAGTAAGCACAACATACAATGCAAGTGTTGACTACTCATCATAAATCTGTATAGCACATCTGATTTATTTGCATCTATGGTGAAAAATAATCACAGTATAACTGTAAATGAGGTGAAAAAACCCAGAGACAATGCCTTAGCTGGTGAAATTTAGTTTAATTCTATATATATAGCTGTGATAATGTATGACATCTAAGGTTTGACCCACCAAACCAACTTTGGTCTTACAATTATATTTGTCACTATATATGCAAGATCTGTTAGTTGTACACTATCGCTCACCAGGTTATTTATCATTTGTTTGAACAAGTAGAGGGCTGAAAGCAACATTATGCTCATGCAGTTTGCTATTCTGCACAGAAATGGGAAGCAGTGTGATTTTTCCCAAAAATTTGGTTTATCGAACTTGAACTTAAGCACATATTTTAAAGATTTATTTAGTTTTTATTTAAAAAAAAAAAGTCAAGCGATGAAGAATTTATGAAATGATGGTGACTTTATGAAACAAGCTGACAATCTCTTCCAAAGTTTAACTTTCATCTCCATTAAAGATGTATAACTTTTTCAGTTCATATAGTAACTATATTTAACACGTAGCCTTTTCCCCAAATGAGTAAATATCACTTGATATAGCTGAATAAATGGCATGCATGTTCTGCTCATTAACTGTATTGTGCATGTTAGAGACCAGCTAATGAATCTGTCTGAGAACTGTGCCTGCTTAGGAAAAAATCTCATCAATTCTCTGCATAAAAGACAAATGTAGGAGTTTCATTAATGTGTCTTTAACTGTTTTCTAATTAGCAATTATGGCGCTTTCCTATGATTTTTCAAAAGCTAATACACAAATGTAACAAAATATTTTTAAAAAAGAATAAAAGTGCTTTAAAAAGAAAATCCCCTTGTGCTGTAAATAAGATCCTGAGAAATAATTGCCAGCTGGTTTTTTTAATGCTTATTTCCTACAGGAGAGATGATGACAGCTATATTCACTCCAAGGAGACTGAGTCAGTACAGAACTCCGTTGGGTCTTTTTTTTCTCAGACTCCTTTTTCATGCTGGTCCTTTTTCTTATATCCTTTTAGCGTCTGTCAGGCTACCACAGATTATATTAATGTATATCATGTGCTTTGTTCACTGAGGAGGCTTAAAATGCTTGTTACTGAATTGCAAAGTACATGAAGGGCAAGGGAATATAACTTTAGCAGTGACTCAGTTAGCCCTTCTTTGAATTAGTGTGTTCATGAGAGCTGAAAATTAACACAAAAACACATGTGCAGAGCCGCCTTTGAACATGTGAGCAAGCTTGGCAACTGATAATTGTAGCCTCTGAAACAGAGGGTAGATGCCCTTTACATAATTGGCCCCAAGAGACAAACTGCAAAATGTAACTTGAGGGTTTTCCTCTGGGAATAAAGAAAACATCCACTCTGAGAGGTTCATTCTAAGCTAAACAAATATATATATATATGTGTATGTATATCCAAGTCCAGCCTAAATCTTTCCTAATTCAGTTTTATGAAAGGTTAGAGAAGTTTGGAAATAAACAACATAAAGAAAAAAATAGCCACACTACTGAATCTCAGGGATATTTTGCCTTATTTCAGTTAGTGCTGAACAATCTGGTCCTTTGCTTTCTCTCTACCCAACAACTACTCATGGTTTCTTAGCAAACAATGTGTTAACCATTTTTTAGCAAGAACAGAAAATTTATCTACTTCTAAGCCAGAGTTACCATGAGAATATAGTTCTAGGAATATATTTGTCCACAGGCCAGACATGCAGAAGACCTTAGGTACCTAAGTAAAACTTGCATCACTTTAGCCATCTAAATCCAAAACTCCCACCTAGAAAAACAAAATAGTGAGTACTCATTGTCTTCCTGATACACAAGGAGACTAAACTGACTGCTTTGATTTGAGTCAATGGTTTCATTAGTATCTTCATGTTTATCTTCAGTACATAACCAGAGCTGTGCTGTGAACAGCCAGGGAAGCAGGTCCCATCCATACCCACCTAGCTAAAATCTAGGTGAAATAATATTTTAACTCTCTGCAGGGTCAGACCTAGGAAGCATGTTTGGATAACCACCATGCACACTAAATGGGACATCTTTACTGTTAAAGCAATAGGAGCAGGCTATGGGTATGCAATGAGCCATAGCATTTAATTGCTAAAAATGCCCCCTGTGAGGCGCAGTGCAGTCAATGGTATGAGCCCTGCAGTGTGTAACTACTAGCAAATAGTGTGGATGAAATTGCCATCATCTAGGAGGAGAAGACAATTTTGCCATAGGGACACAAGTCATGTTGTGTTACCTTCCAACAGGTTGACAGGACAGGGTCTGCCCTGTTTGGTTTATTACAATAGTTGTAACTAAAATATTAAAGAAAATACAAGTTGTTGCAGCCAAAGCCACCTTCACTCAGACTGGAGCAAGATGAATCAGTGGTGCCAGCAATCCGTATTAGACGTTAGACATTAGTGCCTCAGACTCCTATCTATTTTCAGCTTAAGAGATTCAAATGCATGTAATTTACGTCCCCAAAAAAGTCTTAAGCACCATATGGCTTCAGTGTGTCACCTTCCACCCCTCCTGCTGAAATTTGACCTATTGACTAACAAAGAAAGTAGATGCATAGGAAGAGAATGGAAAGAAAAAGAAGGGGAAAAAGAAAAGAAAAAAAAAAAAACAAAACAAAACAAACCACTCTGTACAAATGGCCTAATGTAGCCTTTCGGTCAGCAGGAAAGTCCTGAACTCTGGTAACTGTTCCCATCACTATTTATACATTTTATATTAGGCAGTCATCGGGTAAAAGTAAAAATAATTCTGAGAGCAGGAATCTCGAATTCAGGCTTCCCATCACCTCCTTGATGAATATCTTAGCAACTAGGCTGGTTTATTTTTAAAATGACTCCAATCCCTAACTTAGCTGGAGTAGAATACAGTGTGTACAATGTAGTCCTGCAATGTTCTCTCGGCCAAACAACAAGAAATCAGTCTTTAGTCATTAATCAAATTACTCATTTCATACCATGAGGTATTAATTTTGTCAATTCACTTCTCACGCTCTCTTCTCTCCCAGGCAAGTAACCAAAATCGAGTGTCCTTGTGTGGCCCTAGACATTCCTTAGAACATCACAGGTGCTGTAATAAGTAGAGTTACCAAACTGTTATAACAAGTCACTGAAGTGAAAGGCTGCTAGGCTGTTTAGTTAAAGAAGGAGGAGAAAAATACAATTAGGGAAAAAATAAAAAAGATTCAGAACATTGGCGATGTTATGCTGAAGAAAAAACCTGCTGGTTCATTCTGTGTCCATTAAGATGATGGCATCAGCTACATGCATTTTTGTTATGTTTTTCATCCTGTTTAAATATGCTTCTCAACAATTCCTTGCATTCAAGCTAAAATGAAAAATTTTTACAGGCAATCTCATTCTACCTGCCAAATGACAAATCATTGCAAGGATGTTCTGATACACAGGGGCCTCCTTCACCTACTCCTCTCCAGTCCACTTAAGAAATTATCTTCTTCCTTCTCCTCCCACAATGCTCTTTTAATATCTTTCCTTTTATTTTCTGTAATGTTCCTCCTTTGTTCGTCTGCAGTGGTTCTGAATGCTAATGAGTTCACTTCTGATTTAGCATTTTGTGAGGTCAGTCTGCGAGGAGACTCAAGCAGACATTGTATTTTGAATCCCAGATTAATTAAAGAAGTCTTGAACAAGGACTCAAGGTCAGCTATTGGGATAGAGATAGAAAAACAAAACAAAACAAAACAAAACAAACAAACAAACAAAAAAAAAACAAACAACAAAATACAGGTTCAAAAACTTTTAACCAGCAAATGGTGTTAGGATGAAGGTAGTGACAAAAATGCCACAGACAGTTCAGAGACCCTATAACTTAGGGAGAATAATTTCAGTGCTGAGTAGTGTTTGCAAGGTGCACATAGGTTGTGGTGATCGGAGAGCTGTGTAAGTGCTTAGGAGCAGATACTTCCAGAGATATTGCCTAAATGCAAGCTTGGTCAGAATCACAACTAATTCTCTGTATGTAATGAAATGTTTTATTTTTTCTCTATTTAAAAATAATAAATGCAGAGTAGAGATTTTAAACTGCTGCTCATATCCATTAGTCATATAACTTTTTTTTTTTTTTTTTGTAGTTTGGATTTTAACAGTCTCATCTATTCCACTTTACAAATAGTCTATGTCTTTGAATTTTATCTCAGACTTTTTCAATCTCAGTACTGAACATTTATCTTCAACTGTATGTACTTAGCTTGAAAAAATAAACTAAAATTATTTTGAAGACACCTTTCAAGGTATCTACATGTTTTATATATGTTGAAAAAAAAACCAATCAAAACTCTAGCTACTTACCGCAGCAAAAAAAATTCTTTCTGACCCAAAAGAGATTTATTTTCTCGTGTCCACAGTCGTATCACCATGATTTGAGAGAAATATGTATCTTTGGAGGCCTCCAGAGGGAGATCCTATTCATGTAAGTCAGATACCTTACATAGACTAGATCTTCCACTGGAAGTATTTGTGGGATCTTAACTTTTTTTTTTTTTTTTTTTAAATCTAGTTTTATATATTAAGTTTTAGGCACAAATTAAATGTCCAATGTTGATGGATTTGTATGTGGTCCTGTATCTACATGAATGATATCAAAGCCAAAGGGCTCACAGATATTTTATTAGCATAAATAAGGAGGAAGGGTGATTTCAGAACTTCGAGGTTAATCAAATATTAATGTGTAGTTAACAAGCACAATGATTTGGACATTAATTTCAGAAATGGTGCCATTCAGTAAAACCAACCATCTAATCAATACATTTTTTGGAAACCCTGTTCATTCAGGATTTATCCTTAAATTCTAATAAAGTGATAACAAATCTTTTGCAGATATAAAGCCTATAAATACTTCTAATCTGAAGTTTATACCAGGATATGCTGGGTCTCTATTATCTTTCAGTGTGAAAATATTTCTCTGTACAGAATGCCAGCTCACACTTGAATTGGTTAGAAATGCCTCGGCATTACTGCAGGTAACATCAGCTTTACAATGGCAATAGAGTCATTTTAAGCCTCTCCTCTTTATAAACCAGTTTCCAGTTTGTTTGGGGTTTTTTTAATATTATATTTTATCAATGCTATATAGTATGTGGTACTACATCACACACACAAAGCCCAAAAAGGAACAGAAAGGAATGTTACCATGGGGTATGCAGTATTTACAAGGTAAGCAATACAGCTCTCAGGTTGTGCTGCAGTGTGCGTGTATCCAAGATGTTGCCTCAAGAAATCTTGATAGCTAAACAAGACAGTGTTCAAGTTACACGGTTGCCTCTTTTGGTGTTATTCACATCTATTTTATGTGTTTAAGTTGGGTGTGAAATATGTGGGAAATTTTATGCATGTAATGAAGTAGTATGTGCCTACCTTCTTCTGCAGCCAGTAGAGAAAGATTTAGATACAGATTACCATTAGATCTCTCCCTGGGATCCCTCAAAAATGAGGAAACTCATGTTTCTATTTTGCCTTTATAGACATTGATCTCTTCAGAGGAAGAGTTATGCTGGTTGATATTGGCATTTAAGTTGAACAGTTCTCCTTTGGACTTAATCCTGTGACAAATTTAGGACACTCTAATCTTTTTTATGTATCTGGGAACAAATGCAGAGAACATAAAGAACCTCCCTAAACCATGTCTGATAGCATGGAGTCCACAGAGAATCAGAGTAGCTACAAGTGCTGCTGCTTTTCTTTCCTTCAAAGGGAAGATAGGGTTGGTAATCTGTGCCAGGAAAGGGAATATAACTCCCCCAAAACAAAACATTGTGTCCAGCCATGAAACAATAAATCCAATAATCAACAAATCCATTCATCAAGTAGAGAACTTACTGAGCACAGGCGCAGTTGTTTCACAATCTGTATGTGTCCATGCAACCCTCTTGCCTAGAATCAGAGAAACCAAAGCACCAAACACAAGACACACAAAGCACCATTACACAGTGAAGAGAGAAGCAGGTAATTTCAAATATTCACAGATAAAAATAAAGCAAAGAGTGGTTCCACCTGAACAGCCAAGTCTCATGAATAGCAACATGTGATTTCTACATGCAGTAGCCAGCAGCTTCACAGCACCCTCATTTCTGAGTCACAACAACAATCACTTCAATCTGCTCCTGTCAAACTGAAATTGTTCGCTCTACTGGGGATTGCTGCAGTCATTCACTTGATTTTATTGATTCTTATTGTCATTGCAAATTTGCAGCAGCCTCCACCACAATCTCTTGGACTACAAGATCTGATACCAGTCTTAGGAAACAGATAAACAGACACCTTCCTTTGCTCCAAATCTCATTTGACTAAGAGAAATCAGAAGAACTTAAGTTCAGTCTGATCTGAAATTTGGGAGGGATGGAGAGGAATAAAGAACAATCTTCTCAACAGAAACAAAGAAATTGAAAAACACAGCTTTGTCAAGTTACATATTTCCTTTGACTGAATTTGGAAAGTTTAGAAGAAAGAAAAAGAAATAAAAGAAATAGAAGAGACAGTGAGGAAGCATTTTATTTTGTTGAAAAAGACAGGAGTTAAGACATTCATTGCAGAAATTCAGGCTCAGTTCTTTTGTCTGAATGAGAAGACTGGAATTCACAGCCTCTGTGCAACTGGGCGAGCGTTTAGAGCAGGGTGGGCAGCTCCAGCTGTAGCAATATCAATCGGCAAAGGGAATGGCAAAAATGAAAACCTTTTTCTGATGTTTGTAGTCAAAGTCATGGGGTCCTTCTCTCTTGCTCTTTTCAGTGACTATTTTTGTATTTTATACTTGGGAGTTCAGAGACACCTGTTTTGCTCTGCTGCACAGCTGATGAAGGGAGGAGAGGGAACCTGTCTCAGAATTTCATAATGATTGTCTGTCTACTTTGCTCAAACCAAGGTTTCCCAGTGCAGGAACAGTGCTCTAACTACCAGGCAAGAGGTAGAACTGTCATATCTTCTCTTTAATGAATATTTAAAATACTGTGTTCAGTGTTTCCAGACCAACAAACTGTCACAGAATATCATTATAATAATGTCATGAATGTATTTACATGCCAGTGTGTATATTCAGATGGTGCCTATCCGACAGGGAAAAAGGTACTAACGCACAGTCGTTGCCACTTGAGCTGTAAGGACATTTGCATTAACTATGGGGCTTTTTTTCTCAGTGATATGCTAATCACTCAGTTTATTGTGCTGAGCATTGTGCTGGGCAGTGAAAGTAATGTGGTCCTGCCAGGTGGTATGTTTTTAGCCTCATCTATTAGCTTAATAAAGCCCCTCTTTATGTACAGCTATGATGGATGAAAAATATTAAAAGTGTTCATCTGGATCCTGGAATTTCTTTTTTCTGATTGCTATCAGAGGGAGTTGAGGGAGGCAACTTACACAAATGACAGGGAAATACAATTAAGTGCCTGCTAGGACATGCATCAAACACTCCTTCGCAGCTACAGAATGTTCCCCAACAAAACCTTGCCGTGCAGTCAGAAGCTGCTCATACACTGCGTTAGCCGGACACGCGACAGGATAACAAGTTGCATCTCAGCTCAGTTCCCTGCGTCGTTGTTTTCCAATGCAGAATACGCGTCAACTATCCAGAAGAAAAAAGAGCCTTTTCTGACATGTCTGCATGTCATGCTTCAGGGAGTTCCCAGCAACCCAGAGACCGCAGCTCACAGCTGCTGCTTTTGTCTTTTTCAGTTTTCATTTTTATTCATTTCCAGGCATTACAAGACTCATGCATTTTCTTTCAGCAGCTGAACTACTGTAAATGTTATGAAGAGTTTAATAACAGAGGCTGCTAAGAAAGTATAAAGCATTCTCTCCCAAAGCACCAAGTATCACATATTCCAGACTGCCAGCCTTATCATCTACCTCACAGATGAAGTGGTCAGAATGACAAAAGTTGGACTCATTGGACCTTCCTTTTTATGCTGCACTATGACAGAATGACAGATCTTCCTCTGACATTAAATAGTAAGAAAGAAGTCCAAAAACCCCCTCACCTAGGGTCATATCCTGAGGTGTTTTTTTTTTCTCTCTTTTTTCTTGTGTTTGTGTGTGATTTTGCTCCAGCAAATTCACATCAACTATAGTTTGAAAGAAGGTGGGGGAGAAATAAAAATTAGGAAAGAAAACCTGAACGGTGAACTCCAAAGTTTTGATTTATTTTTATGTAATTAATTTGTGGCGGACATCAGAATGAGAATCTTTAGTTATTTCTCCCTTTCTAGATGCAATACTGTAAGCAGACTTCTGACACTGAGGGCACATCAATAGGTTACGGTAAATCGCATTGAAGTATCGGGGAATTTGGGCTCAAACCTTTGATTCCTGGATCACTTGCACTTCTGTTTATACTTGCTTTTATATTTCACTCTAAAACATTGATTTCTCCCTCCTCCCCCACAATTTTAAAGAGTTTGTTTCAGTGCTATTTACTGGAGTTCTACTGGAGATCCAGTTATCCTGAGATGCATGTAAATTGTACTAAAATCAATGGGCCTCTCCACTATCTTTGAATTGGAATCTTTTATACTTAACTTGTGGACAGTGAAACATAATTGTTGACTAATAGCCCATCGCTATGTTTTGGGTTTATCAGCTCTTTGAGCTTGTCATTAAGGAAGCTTGTTTCTCTTAGGAAATAGCCCCAGTAGAGGACCTTTAATCCTCTTTCCCTAAGCAGAGACTATCAGTAGTCTCATTGCACTTCCTTTCCCATATGCATACCCAGGTTCATACCAAAGAAATTATTTATGGAGCTACTGGACTGAGTTCATTGAACACTGACCATAAAAATATTCTCTAGGGAATCCAAAAGAGAGTTATCTGGTATTGATGCTAGGTTATGTCTTGGCTGGACTGAAAAAGAAACTAAGGCTTCAATCAGAACATCCCAAGAACTTCAGATTTTTGATGCAGAAGGCTATGCATTCATCTTTCAAAACTCTGTTGCTTTGCACAATGCTGTATTCACTTCATCTTAAAAATCATTGTCTGAAATAAAGAAGTGTTGGAAATTACAGCTCAGAGGGTGAAGAAAGTGGCACTCAATATTTTTAAACATATGTATTAATCATAAGTCAAAAAAAGGGCTGAGAATGGGTGTCTGCTCAAGGAAGATGACAAGACAGGGAGTAAAGTGTCTGTTTTCTAAATATCTGCTTCACCAAAGCTCAGAAGAATTATTCCAAGTGCAAATGTACAGCTGGCATGTGGAGAAAAGAAGGGAAATGGGTATTTTTCTACACTAACACTCTGAATAAGCCCACTCGTTCTTCTGACGCAGTGGGAGAGTGGGAGACACTCAGAAGCAGTGTGGACGTGCAAATATGAACTTGCATTAAAATAGCAGTCATCATTAAATTTTACTTATGTTTCCTAATTAACACAATTAAAAAAAAAATAAAATGGACCTGACAGTGCTTTGAAGTATCTTATTATTCACAGCAATTTGTTTATGGCGATTTATTTTTCATGTACTAATTTAGACAAGAGATGCAGTGATGAGGCTGGTTTATTGCTTCATTTTCAGTATTAGTGTTGCATACACAGCTGGGTACGGTTCTGAGCAGTTCAGCCACATGAGCAGACTTGGATGCATTAAAAGTCTAAACCAGTTCCTGGTCTCTTCTTTAATGTACATATCTCATTAGCCAAAGAGGACTGTTCGGAGTCAATTAATCAGTGGAATTTGCCTTATATACACTGCTTATGCTAATTTATAACAATGCATAGATGCTATAATTCAGACAACAAAGGAATGGTTCCAGGCCAAGGAACGCATGTAGCATCCAGGAGAGCTAGTGAAAACACAGGAAAGCATTTATTTAAGGGAGAAAAATTCAGTAAAGAAAGGGGTGATTTTAAGTTGATGATTTTTTAGTAAAAGTAAAGCTTATTTCTGAGAAGAATAAATTAGAGAGAGGCATCTATAGTATTGACAAGAATCAAGGATCTTGGACGATGCTGGTAGTAAAAATAAAAATCCTTTACAATTCTAAGGTTGTTTCTGGTGGTTTCTCTACAGATTCCCGTTACCTTTTCCTTAGGATTGTCAGGGCTTTAATTTTCCATCCTTTCTTCTTGAGAGAGAAACGTTTTTCCAGGCAGTCAGCATAAGGCAGGGGAATCAAAAGCTGGATGCTTATACTTGGCTTTGCTGACTGCCCCTGAGCACATCCCTTCACCCTTCCAGCCCGCTTCCCACCGTGCTTTTCCCACCGCAGCTGTAAGCTGGAGAACAATGAACTTGCAGCATCCACGTAATGTCTAGCACTTTCACGTTGGGGCACATCGGCACAACTAGAATACACATAATAATGCACCTTCCTCCCCAGCCGGGAGGGTCTTATCGTGAGGTATTATGTTAAAAACAACTGCAAGCCTTCACTAGGAAGCTCCTTCACGTTTGGTTTTTTCCTTATTCCTGAATTAAACTGATTGTAAGTAATGTATTTCATTTTAAGGTACTACAGAGCAATGTTATTTGTGTAATGTTTCACAAGCATGTATT
>VXBL01005982.1:198817-238534 GCA_013400195.1 Aramus guarauna | reverse complement strand
GTGTTTAAAAAGGAAATGCAACTATAGTGGTTGTCCAGCTGCAGTAGGAAATGAAACTGCATCTATCATCTGCACAAAAGGAGACAAAACCTACCTACCGCTGTATTCCCCTGAAAGCATGAGTCATGGACCTATTGAGAACAAAATATGGATGTCAGATGGTTGGCCCCTCAGGCTGTCTGGCAACCTGCTTGCTGCTCAGAAAGAGGTAACAGCTGCTTCGTACAAGACTAATAAGGATGCTAGAAAAGCCTACACTGGCCTGCACAGCTCCACACCTGAAGAAAATAGGCAAGGCAGGCTGTACTTGAACCTCAGGAAACAAGTAAATCCGAGCAGTGGGTTTGGAAGCAGGCACTGGGTAGCCCTTGTTTATGGAGAATCGATGACGATCTGGTTTCTTGGTTCATTTTAGTAAGGCTTTTTTTTTTTTTTTTAATTTAGCTTTAAAACCTTTTTAAAACTATAAACCTTTAAGGCTGTTTTACACTGCCTGCATTATATTTGTGTTCTTATACTGAGGATTTAAAAATGGCTTAAGGGAATTCAGCTGCCCGCTTTGATAATCCCACTCTTCTTTCGGCAGCTGGTTCTGGGACTCTGAAGAAGAGAGGGTCGTAGAGCAAAAATCCACCAAGATGCTGCAGAAACTTCAATATCAAAAACTTGCAGTTATGGGTGATGAAAGGTCAGAAGATAGATCAGAAGTTCCCTGTTACTCTAGAACAGAGACTTTATGATTTTCTTTTGAAGTCCTGAAAACAAAAGTGGTTGGTGCAGGGGGAGGGGAGGGTGGTCCTCAAAACAAAGGGAGGAAGGGGGCAGATATTTGGCAGATAACTTCAGTTACTGGGCCAGTAAGAAATGGTGCCTATGGAAGCACAGAAGAGCTGACCAGGAGTAAATGCAACCTGTGACTGATATGTTGGATTATTTTCAAAGAAAAAAAAATGTGGGAACACTAGCAAGATTTCAAAAATGTGCATTGATTTCACAAAATGTTTAACTGCATTAAAATACAACTGAAAAAAAAAATAGGTCTGCTATTGGAAATAAAAGCAAGCTTTGATTTTTATTTTTTTTTAATTCAAAATACTTTTCATTATGACACCTTTTTTTTAAGAGGAGAAGGCTTGAAAACAAAATGTTTTACTGTCTTTCAAATGTAATGTTTTGTTTAAGCTAGAGTGTTGGGGGTTTTTTTCAAATAAAAGTTCCTCTTGATTCACCAAGAAGCTAAAGTAAATCTTGGCTTGACCTCAAAAGGTGCTTTGTTTTTATCATTTTCAGAACTTTCAGGGAAAAAAAGAATCTTTTATTCACACAGCTGTAGTGAGGCAGAGGGGGAGAAGTGGGTAGCTGATGAGAGGAAACGTGCTGAAGTCTTTCTCAAGAGATGCTGCAGCTGATGTACTTCAAGGTCTATTATGCCATAGCTGTTTCCTTTGTCCTTCCTTGCAAAACAAAGGAATATGTTCCTTTCGCTTCTTGTTGCACCCCCTGCACACAACGCAGCTGATTCTAAACATGGGGAAGTGATAACAGACCCTTGTAAACCGAGCGCTGAGACGTCTTGGGCCACCCCTGACACAACCCTTTGTGTGTATTTAGATACAGCTTTAAGTAGATACTCATGCTTGCAGGAAGCTCCTAATTCAACAGGCTGAAATGAAATGAAAAAATATCAAATCATCATTAAAACAGTGGGACATGTCTCACTCCTTCAGAAACCCAGATACAAACAGTGCGTCTGGCACAGCAGGATCTCTGTTCAGGTGCTAGTAGGGCTCCCAGAGAAGCTTTCTTGTTTTGAGAAAAATTATTTTCAAATAGAGATCAGGTCCAAAATATACGACTCAATCCAGACTCAAAGACTTAACCTGTCATTCTCCTGTCCATTATTTACTTGATTTCTATTATTGGTGTCAGGTATCTCAGTAAAATCTAAATCAGCATGAAAAGTGATTTCACACCTGGGATGAGACATCTAGAAATAGAAGTTTTAACATTCAAGTAGTCTACTGCAGGCTTCCTCCCTGACCTCTGGGGAGCTGACACGCTCCCTTCAGCTTCCAGCCTTCCAGGCAGACACAGGATTGTATTTCTTCCTGTCCTTTTTTTCTGCCTTGTCTACTTGAGTTTGGAAGTTGCTTGCAACAGCCACTATTACAGAAAGGTTCACACCATCTGCTCCAGAGGGTTGTTCAACTGCCTCTAAAAAATGTATCGACAAATGCCTTGTTCAGGCCCAGACCAGGGGGTAAGCTCCTTGTAAATGTGTACTCTGGAGTGTTTAAATAAAAACAAGCCTCTAAATCCTTGGCAGTTCACCCACAGCTGACAGAATATGTAAAAGTGGTTAAAATAATTTTCTAGATTCAGGTTATAAAAAGATATTCAGTGAAACTGTGTCAAAATCTCAGAGAAATAGGGGAGTGTCTTAAATGTCAAAAAGTATTTAAATGCTAATGACTGTCTGATTCACATATAAACGAACAAGATAATTTAGGAAATAAAAATGACCTCCCTCCTCCATGCCCTATTGATTATGTGCCTGTAACACCTCAATAAATAGGATACCACCCACTTCTTCGATCAGGCTTTTTGCTTGTTATAGATATTCTGAGATATCTTTCAACTGTCAACACGTGTGTTTCAAATATGCAAGAGCCGTGATGGCTGAAGGGCAAACTTGTTATCTATTCAGGTAATGAACAGAGCTATAACTGCAGTCGTTGTATTAGATTCTGGAAGAAATTCAGCATTATAATCCAAGTGATATGACACACGCTTCTTTTATAAAAAGCTTTCAACACCTCTCTAAATTAGTTAATGAAAAAGAGAAAAAATTATGTGACAAATTATAGCAATAGCACAAAAGTAAAAATATGTCATCCTTGATTTAAAATATCTGTAAAATATTCATATTAATACTTGTTTTAAGAACTTTCATGTTTATGAGTATCCTGGTTATCATACCTGAGTAGAGGGTCTTCTCCTCCCAATTCCCTGTCTGGGAGAACAGGGAGACGGGGGAACTGTCCTGTAGGTTTTGTGGAAGAAAATTCTCCTGGGTTTTTATGGAAGAAAAGATTCATTCAGAAGTGTGTTCCAAAAGTATTATTGCAAACAACTCTAAAAATACTAGAACTTCCAGCCTCCAAACCCCCAGGTATTTATGAAAATTATTTTCTTTGAATCTTGCAATAGGCTTGGATATGCATAGTTTTCAATGATAAAGTCATTTTCTTAAGGTCAATTTAGTGCGTGCATGTCTTTCCAGTCCAAGCTTATTTGGGTCTCAGGCTACACCACATGTGAGTTGCTTTGGAGGGACAAAACACAGCTCCACAGAGCCCTCCAGCTCTCCAGCAGTTTACTGTTATTGATGAAGACCCGAGGACAACTCCGCATTGTGGAGCACTACCATCCTGCAGGCTCGCAGACTTGCGTTTCTGTATGGTAAAACACAAAGCACATACAGCATTTTCTCAGATACCGTTGAGAAACGCTCTTCTGGCAAGAGGCGGGTGAGGATTGCTGTCAGTGATCTCAGTAACGCAGGCACTGATGGTTCCCCCCTTCTCTTTCAGAGATGCACATTGTCTGGGCTCCAAACTTACATTCTTCCATCTCACAGAAAAGCCAACGTTTCCCACTCTTGCAAGTAGATAAGCTAAAAATGATAAAATCAGAAAGGTTAAACATGCCAATTCTAAACACTTAAACATTTGGATAACCCCTTACATGGGTGTAGTGATATTA
This sequence comes from Aramus guarauna, assembly GCA_013400195.1. Taxonomy (NCBI): domain Eukaryota; kingdom Metazoa; phylum Chordata; class Aves; order Gruiformes; family Aramidae; genus Aramus; species Aramus guarauna. The sequence goes on along the minus strand of VXBL01005982.1, from coordinate 234,769 downwards.
TACTCAGAGGTTCACTGAGTCACAGTTATAGTCAGCTATAACGATGATGTAAATGCACAGACCGCAGGATCACAGGCTGTGACTGGAAGAACGGGTGCCCATAGTATTCTTAGAAGTAAAACCACTTTTTTTTTTTTTTTTTCATTTGAAGATTAAAAAGAAATTCAATCTTTTATTCCCCTAAGAAAATTTGTGCTGGTTATTGCCACATTTTTAGAGGTACTGAAGCTTGCAGTCCATATAAAATTTATGCTATTGGTAGATCTGAAAAAAAAAAAAAAAAGAATCTATAATTCTCAAAAATTACAGCTTCAGATAGGCCAGATATAGATAGATATCCACACTGAACTTATAAACATCTTCAGCTCTGACATGCAAATTTAAATTTCTAATTATTAGGATATTTTCTTTACAACATGTGTAAAACGAAACCATTTGAAATAGGGTTCCCTTTTCAAGTTTAATTATATACTTTTGGACAAAATTAAAGCTGAAATGTTAATATTTTATTGTTGGGCTTTGAAATGTTTCATTTACGTCTTTTTGTGTAAAGAAAATATTTTTATTTCAGTTGGGTGAAATCAAAATAGTTCCCAAGGTTTCTCAGCTCAGCTGATGGATCAAAACTGAACTATCTAAAGCACTTTGTGATTAAATATGGGATTTGACTCATAGGTTCTTTCTTCTCTAAACTTCCTCCATAGCCCAAAACAGAGGCAGGTGTTTCAGTTGCTCAGTTTTCAGCTTTGATTCCTCTCTGTTCTGGGGGTAGAGTTTTCAACATCAAGATATTAATATATATATTCCGATGCAGCCTGCAGTCTGGTATACGACAGACAGCTTGTTTATTGCTAGGTCAGTGAAGGAAAGAGACTCATCAAGGATACTGCAGTTCTGATGATTGCTGCAGAGCAATTCAAAATTCCCAGGTAACATCATAAGGAGCCAAACTTATCAATACAAATCAAATTCCTCAGAAACGTGTGAGCAGCCAAAACGACATGTCCTCACTCTTGCCACAGGAAAGTCAGGAAAGAAGTGGCTTTTTAGGGCTTTCATTTCTGATGTGTTGTTCTGCTGAAGGATAGGATGTATGGGATTATGAAAACAAACATTGGCCAAAAGTCTTTCTGTGTCCCCCCAAAATGAATTAATAAATTAAGAGCATCCTTTTCTTTAGAGCCAAAATCTTCATTTTGGGCACTCCATCCTGCAAAATGGAGTGAATGCAGAATACAAAAGAACCGTGACAATCATCAGTTATGAATTTCCATCCCAGGAAAAAAACCACTTTGACCATTGCATCAGACAGCTGGCTTACAACTCCTAAAATATTAGCATAACATAGTACATCATATACAAGAATTACAGTGGCAGGTATCAGTGAGGAGTGAAGTTACTTTTCAGTGTTGGGTATATACAGATCTGCCTGGATGTTTTCTTCCTGTCATAGGTTTTTCAGTAGATCTGATGAATATCCTCCAAAATGATATGACAGTTACAGTTAGCACTCAGAACTACAAAAGGAAAGTTTTAGAAATGGAGAAAGTTTGACAGATTTTTTTTTTCACTCTCCTTATTTCTTCTGTAGTTCTATGCTGTTTTAAAGATTAATCCTTTAAAACAAACCCTTTCTTTTATTTCCTCCTTCTGCAAAAGAAGCCTGTATTTCTGAATGATAAAAAAGTACAAAGAAATTGTCTTTTTATTTCTGAAAACCAAACACCTGAATCTCAGCAATAATTAATACATGGAAGTGCATATACCACAAAAGATCATTATCATCAAATCTAAAGCAAGTGAACATATGGTGGTAGGATCAATCAACACAGAAGTAGTATAAATAACAACACCAAGTCATTAGGTAAATAGGGAGGAAAGGAAGATAGCATTGCATGAAATAACTGGTGACAGGATAGCATTTGTGAAGAAAGTTTATGTTTAATGATGTTTCTCTTTTCTATGGGGCAACTGAGGGTAACATATGATGTCAGTGATCTGGATATAATTTGGGTGCATTTTTTCTAATCGAGTAAAATGACCTTCAAAGTAATGGTGAGGAGATCACAAAAGTTAAATGCTGCTCTTTACGTTCAAACTAGAGTTTTGGCTCTGCTCATGGAGCTCAGGACTACCTAAGGCATGGAGAAGGTTAATGTGTTGTCCTTCCCATCCCCCTTACATCACCCCTCCCCTCTCTGTATCCAAGCAAATGGCCCACAGGACTGCAGAGAAAGAGGCAGCTAGTTAAACCATCGCTGTACTGACTCAGGACATCTAAGACCATAAAATCATAATAGCATGCTGCAGACTGAGATTCTAATTGACAGAGCTGCCCTTACACAAGTGCATTGCTTCAGGATCCTGGACGCATTGAATTTGGGGGAATTCAGGAGCTGGGCAGTGGATTGCTCAAGTATAGGATGACATTACAGTGAAAGGATCCTGAAGCATTAGAATATGTCAAACACTTTGGATAGTAACCCTCTTGAATTTTAATTTGGCATACGGTCAACTGTGACTGCCAGCTCTGAGAGGGAGGAGGGGAAAGGACTTGTATCAGTAGAAAGGGTGCTGCTTACAATTGTTTCTTTGGAGATAGAAATAGCATGAAGCTGATGGAAACAGCTCCGGGGAGAAATAACATTCCCTAGTGAAATCTAACAGAAATAGCCTGTACAGTACTTTCACCATGTCACAGAGTGAATGGTGACAGTGCACAGAGGGTATTTCTATGCAGAAAATTGCCGAGAAGCAGTAGGAACAGGAGACATGTTACAAGATCAAAATGACAAAATGAGCAATTAGGCTTTCATGAAACAGAGGACAGAATTTTTCTGCACCCTGTCATCAGCTCTCAGGGCTAAGGGTGATGCATATGACCTTACACAGGCTGATGACAACAGGCCATGTTGGGTCGGGACCTATTGAATTTCTTCCTTCCGTGCAGGTGATGGAGTTCATTCCAAATGTAGCTACTCTGAGGCATTAAACAAATAAAACATAGTATGCATTAAAATGACATTATTAAGGTTACAAAGGTTACAGAGTCAAACATTCAAAAGCTACTTCTGCAGCCTTAATTCAGTCCCTATTGTGTGTTTTCTCCGTCTTCCAATGACTCTCCTCCATCCTTCTACACCATATATATGCCTTATAGTAAATTTTGTTCATGCCATCACAACAGTGAGACAGGCGCTTATAGACAGTATTATGTATACAGCATGGAAGTTCTCATATAGCAACTCTCTCTTCACCATTTATTTTATCTTCATGGTTTAATATGTGGTCTCAGGGTGTATTTACTGGATAATATTTTAACTGCTTAGACTTAATCCCTGTGTCTTTGACTCAGACTAATGCAACATTACTTTAGACGTCTTGATGAGGCACCCACATTAGGAGTATATGCTCTTTCTGGTGATGGAGAGATTAGCTTTTGCTATATGGAGACAGAAGTAGTGACTTGCCATTTCCCTCTGAACCCAGAGAGTCTCTTTTGTAAAGAGATAAATAAATAGATAGGGAAAAAATTGCTTTAACTCCAATTAAAATAATCTGAAATCCACTGAGAAGGTAAGTCTCTCTGCTAGCAAGGCTCAACTAAAATGAGCACGGGTATTCTCCCTTCCATGGCTTTAGTTTTGCCATGACTAGCACCAATATAAAAGTTGTCAGATATTTTCTGCTATCGGGAAACTCCACGAAAAGCCAGTAAACAAGCTAGAAATTACCCTAAAGATGACTTCATCTCAGCCTCTGGAAAGGGCACTGTCATCAGGCCAGGTTTTCTCAAGTAACAGAGTTAACAAAGTTCTGTTGTTAAACCTTTCCTAACACAATCAGTGTTTTAACAGGAAACCTGTTAGCAAAAGCTACAGGTACTGATGAAAGTAGGAATGAAAATTCACTAAATCGGCATTGCCCCAGCATTTGAATGGGTTCCTGACTCGGGGTTGCATTTCTCTGGGTTGTATGTCTGGGGTTTTATACCAGTTGCATTTCTCTGACATTCTTGGGGCAAATCTCTTATCTGCAAAATATTTCCCAAGGTTGAACTTGGCCAGCTAGACACTGCTGAACTCTTGTATCAGGCCATGTTTTGTGTTTGGGAATAAGTTTAGTCACTCTGGTAACCAAAACAGACTTAAGTTATGCTTAGCCCATGAATTCTCATAAATGTTGGCTGAGAATAACCTACAGGTAGAAATATTTCATCACAATACTTATATAACAAAACAAAAAACCAAAACCACAGCAAAACCCAAAGGCCAAGAGAGAGGATGTGTTAATGGCCATATATCAAAGCACATTAGTCAACAGATTTTACTAACTATCTACTTAAATCTCCTTTTCTTCTGATTTGTACAAGTGTGATATCAGGTAGAAAGACCAGAGCTTAGAAACTTAGACCTTAGAAACTTAACCTTAATTCAGAGGAGCTTTCAGTGTAACTAAAGGCTCCAAGAATTAGGCACCTATTTTTTAGGACTATGAAAGCAGATAATTAACATTATTAACCTCAAGAAGTTCAACAAGGCCAAATGCAAAGTCCTGCACCTGTGTCAGGGAAATACCCAGTATCAATACAGACTGCGGGATGAGTGGACTGAGAGCAGCACTGCAGAGAAGGACTTGGGGATATCGATGGGTGAAAAATTTAACATGAGATGGCAGTGTGCACGTGCAGCCCAGAAAGCCAATCGTACCCTAGGCTGTATCACCAACAGTGTGCCCAGCAGGTTGAGGGAGGTGATTCTGCCCCTCTACTCTGCTCTCCTGAGACCTCACCTGGAGTACTGCATCCAGCTCTGAGGTCCTCAGTACAAGAAAGACATGGAGCTGTTGGAGTAAGTCCAGAGGAGGTGACAAAGATGATCAGAGGGCTGGAGCATCTCTCCTGTGAAGACAGGCTGAGATATTTGGGGTTGTTCAGCCTGGAGAAGGGAGACATTATTGTAGCTTTCCAATATACAGAGGGGGTTTGTAAGACAGACAGACACTTTTTACCAGGCCCTGTAGTAATAGTTTTAAACTGCAAGAGTGTAGATTTAGATCAGATCTAAGGAAGAAATTCCGTACTATGAAGGTGGTGAGGCACTGGAACAGGTTGCCCAGAGAAGCTGTGGATGCCCCATCCTGGAAGTGTTCAAGGCCAGGTTGGATGGGGCTTTGGGCAGCCTGGTCTAGTGGAGGGTGTCCCTGCCCATGGCAGGGGAGTTAAACTAAATGATCTTTAAATGTCCCTTCCAACCCAAACTATTCTATGATTATTAACAATAAATAAATTGTTTAACACATAAAAATTTTACCTTTCTAAATACAGCTCTCTGTGGTGTTCTTAATGAGGCTTTCCTTACAGCTATCAACCTTTGTCTATTCTACCGTACTTAGAAACATCTGTTCTTTATTTGAGTTTTTATTATGATTCATTATTTATGGGCTAGCACCTATCAGCTTTACATGGTCACCATTAGGGTAGATGTTGTACTAACACAAACAGATGCAAAACAGCTTGGTTTACAAAAAAAAACATTGTATATAAATACAAGAAACAGACAACAGTTCCAACAGAATTTTAATGAAACAAATAGCATTTCATAACTACAGTTTTTTACAGTGTCCCTGTGAGATAATATGATAGGATATTTGCTTTCATAGCATTGTATTATCCTATGATTTTTAGTCATCACAATAAAACTTCAAGTACAATAAAAAAATAAAATTTCCAATACAATAGGGGTTTTTTTCTGTTTTAAAGTTAACATATAACAGCATATAAAATAAGATCCAAAACTGATAAATATTGTATGGGATTTCCACAAAATAAAATTGCTTTTGTTTGTGAGAAAATACATATCCATGATTATTCTTTTCCAAATTTTACCCCATATATTCTCTACTTTTCCCTTGGGTAAGTGACTTGGATAAGCAATGAGGTAAGGCAAAGTATTTAACCACCCACCTGCCTTTGTGGCATGGCATGGCATGGCATGGCATGGCACGGCAGTTGTGTAAATTGCAGTTTATATTTCAATCCTTTGGCCTCCTCTGGACTTACTCCATCAAATCTTCCTTTGGCCTTGAGTTTGGCAAGAAACACACTTCTCTTTCCTAACTTTTTCCTTGGTTCCTGCAAAATATGAGCAAAGTATTAATAAAGCCATGTGCTGGATGATGGGATGTGCAAAGCAGGAGCAGAGGTGAGCTGGTGCACAGTGCAGCTTTTGGAGTCCTCTCCCACCCACCCCATGGTGGGCTTCTCCACCACCTCCAGCCCCATCAGCAGCTGCAGTGAGGCCAATGCATAGATACCACTCAATTTTTTTTTTATTATAGGTAGTATGCCCTGAAGACTTTCTATCATAAAAAAAGTTACAGCTTGAATAATAACACACCTCTTATTGATATGAAAACTTGTAGTAACAGACTTTTGACAAAATGATGATAATTTAAAGTTCTTCTGTATTTTGTTTCGGATTTTTGGTTGGTCAGTTGGTTTCCTTTTTTTCTTTTTTTTCTCTGCTCATTTTTTCCTACTTTGACTTCAGAATCTTGAGTTTATTGGGTTTGTTCTTCTGCCTACAGAAGCCCAGATGTAGGCTCATGTCCTGGTTTTCAGCTGGGATAGAGTTAATTTTCACAAGAAGCTGGAAGAGCACAGCTAGGACAGCTGACCCAGACTGGCCAAAGGGATATTCCAACCATATGACATCATGCTCAGTATATAAAGGGGGCTGGCCGGGGAGAAGGGGCCACTGCTCAGGGATGGGATGGACGTCAGCTCTGGGCAGTGAGCAAATGGCATTTGTGTACCACCCATTTTGTATGTTTGTTTATATGTACTGTTGCTGTTATTTTCCTCTCCCTTTGCTGTCACACTAAACTGTCCTTATCCCAACCCCCAAGTTTTACCTTTTCCTTCTGATTCTCCTCCCCATCCCACTGGGGGAAGTGGAGTGAGCGAGTGGCCACGTGGTGCTCAGCTGCCAGCTGGGGCTCAACCATGACACCTCATTTCTAATTTTGCTATACATAACCATGAAAGATCATTTCAGGGAAAGAGCTGAATGAATAATGCATTTGGGAGATTCACTGATTCACAGGGAAACAGTTTGACAGGGTCATACTGAAAAAATGCCCAAGCTATGTGATCAAATTAAGATTTTAGTTGTTCCGTTTAAATAAAAATATTTTAGTTAATTTGGTAGTTGCATAAGATTTGTTTTAAATAATTTTATTTCAGCTGTTGTAAAAATAGAGTATGGAGTGGAGTATTGAAATTAAATGTTACACATATTCCAAAATCTACTCCTTTTTTTTCTTTTTTTTTTTTTTAGTAAAAATTCCAAAACACTTAGCAACTTCAATCCAATTGTGATAACTGCTTCAGTATTTGATTTGCATTTTTCAGCGGTGTTAACATTTCAGATGTAAAAATCAAACCACTGTTTAGCTGGCTCTAACTTACCACTTTATTTATGTGGAACATTTTGAAGAATTTGGACTTCATGCTTACCTGGAATAAAACCAGATATGAAAAACCCTTTCTGAAGAGAAATGTCCAAGTCCCCATTGCTGTTCTAGGAGAAGACCTTGCTCTGACAGTGGCTGAGTTACTAACAGTTTATAACTTGTGAGGTGTTCAGAGCAAGCATGCAATTCCTCAATTCCTCTCTGACCATCTAATCCTCTGAAGCAAAGATAACTGGTCATCCTTTTCTAGGCTTGCATAAATTCACATATTAATATTAAATCAAGATCGAAATTATGTCTGATATTACTGAAGTTAACATTCCGACTTCACTGTGAAAGCATGTCAGTTTATAACTGAGTCCTTAGCCACCGTTGCTTTCCCAGCCCAGGAGGCGACTTAGCATTTGAGTGCAGCAAACAACTGTCTTGCCCAAAAATAGTATTAAAGGCAATTTATCTATTTGAAAGTCAAATTGTTTAAATGGTTTGCTAGAAGAAATCAGGATAGAAGGGCTAACCAACTAGCGTTGGAGAACATTTTGTCCTGTCAAGAGTCAGTAAAAAAAAAAAGGCAGTAAGCACCCATTTTTCCTCAGCTTTTCTCCACTCCTGAAAAATGTATCTGTTTGAGAAGGCGGCGGACAAAAGCTTTATCTGTCTTTCTTTAAGCAAGCATCAGAAAATATCGAGAGCAAACGAGGGTTTGGCTGCTCTGTGTTTGATTTAAGGGGATCAGAGGACTTTGGGGTTTCGTTGGCTCCATATGGGCTGACATACTTAAAGCAGAAAGGTCTCAGACCATTTTTGGTGTGCAATTAAATTGCATGGTGAATCACTGATACAATTAGATAATAAGAATAATAGAGAAAAAGAAATTAAAACAATTTATGCTTGTATCAATCCAAGAAGTAATATGCCTTCTGCCTTCCTGTTTCAGTCCTGTTTGTAAATTTTAATTTGTTATAGGACAATGACAGAAAATCCTGCAACGGAGTTGCTTTTTACAGCATTGAGCAAGAAATGATATTTCATCTGCTTTGGTGCAAAGCTTTGCTAACAAAGAAGAAAAGATAAAAAAGAAAAGACAAAAAAAAAAAAAAAAGAAAAAAATAATGAGATCAAGAAGCCTAACAATATAATACAGAAAAAGGAGAAAAGCATATGAGGAAGCAGAGGAAAACACTAAGAGAGTGGCCTGGCGCAGTGAAAAAAGAGCATAAGCACAAAAACTGGAGGGTAGGCAGGTAACAGCAAATGTGAACTCTGTTAAAAGAGAAATTATACTTAATTTCTACTGTCTGGAGAGGCTTAGCAAAGTAATCTATTAGTGAAGAATGGTATTATTCATGTTAAGGGAAATATGTACTTACTGTGGAAATAAAAATAAAGTGAGAAACTGGTCTGGGCAAAGGGGCAATTGCAGTGGTTTCTGTTTCAGGAGCTGGAAACACACCTTCTCTTTTTGTCCTCATAGACTCTCACTGCTCCAATGGTCTTGATTTTCCTCTTCACATCCATCTGTGACTAATTTGGACCCATTTGTCCTTGTGCCAGCATTACTCATCAGCTAAAATATGACTTCTCTCTTTTCTGTCTGCCATTACATTTTCAGAGGGTGGTCATAGTCATCTGCCCCCCAGTTTGTAAGAGAGAAGTACATTTAATCCCAGGAACCCTTCCTAGCCCTTGCTCCAGTTTGAATTTATTTGTTTAACATGGTTGGCCAGAAATGTATCCCACAGTCAGGCTGGGGTCCCACCGGCTGTATCTGCAGGGGAAGGTAAGAAACAGGCTTCAAACTCCCAGTTTTTCACACTCAGACTGAAATCAAGCACTTTATAAACACAATACAGATGAACAGAACCAGATTACAAGGTTATATTTGGTTATTTTGCATCTACATAACATTAATGGCTCATAGTGCTCTTGTACAAATATATCCAGCTTTTTTTTTTTTTTATATTAGTCCCTAAAGTAATTATTTTCTTCTTACTCTGTTACTGCCTTCATCATTGATCTTTGTCCTCCTGTATGATGTTTGACCCTCCCCCATATTGGTAATTCCTTTGTGTCATCATTAAATTTTAACAGAACGATCACATATCATGACCCAGATTACTAATGAAAATATCAGATAGAATAAGTCTCTAATCTAATATTTAAGATAATTGTGTAACCAACATTTTACATCAGCATTTCACTTTTTCTCTTTTCAGTCTATTCTTTAACCATTTTAAAATTCTTGTACTAATCCCTGACTTCTCCATTCAGCTAATAATTTTCCTTGTGGAATTGTATCAGATGCTTTGTGAAAGTCCAGGTAGATTAGATGCATTTCATTTCCCTTGTCCAGAAAGTCAATGGAAAATATCAGCTTAATCCTGCACGATCAAGCAACCATTTGGTAAACCTATGTTGTATTTTATCTCATTTTTTTCTATGTCTTTAATTACCTTCAAAATCTCTTCTGAAGCATTTCATAAAACTGAGGTCAGAAACATAAAATAAAGAGGGTTTTTTTTTGTTGTTTTAAAGACTGTATCATAGCTATGACATAGCTATGGCTATGTTATCTTTTCCCTTAACCTTACTGTATAATGCCTCTGCTTCTCTCCTTTATGAAAGTAGTGAAACTTGTATCTCTCGTTTTAATCCCAGTTTGATTTTTAGCAATTCTTATTTTATTCTAAAACTTTTTGACCTCAGGAACACAACATTTTCTGAGCATGTTTTGCTAACTCCACTTTATACAGCAGAATTGGCAAGAAATTCATTTTATTATCTCCAGTTGGCAGGAAGCTCCGAGTCACAGGATGACCTGGTCTTGATTATTTCCATCTTCATTCATGCAGCTAGACACAAACAGAAGAAAACTTCATTGCTTGGGAAGGTGGACCATTGGGCACTTAGTGTACATGAGGCTGCAGCCATATTTCTCGATCCGTTCTCATGTCCACATTGTAATTTCCACAGAATATTTAGTAAATTTAAAGGCTTCATTCCTGATACCCAGGACATTCCATGCATGGTATACTTCAAAGATATTTAAAGACCAATTAAATATATGGAATGAAGGTCAAGGGCAGCAACTTTATTTCTTGGACATAACAATATGCTTACTAGAAGCATGAGGGAAAGATACAACCTCCGATCTCCCCCCTCTCTCAGAAGTCCACTTTCTTCCTATCAGCCCTACCTCCTAAACGTGACCTCTCTTGTATTATCCCACTCTTCTTGAAATATCACAACTCTAGTGCTACTTTCTGTTTATTTTTCCTTATTTAAACTCTCATCAGGTCTTTCCCCTGCTAAGAAGCCACTTTGCTTCCACATCAAGAGCTGGGCCACTCTCCTCACATTCTAACCACAGAGTAAGGTGTGCTTGGCTTTCTAGTGCAAAATGATATGGATAAAACAACAGATGAAAAAGAAAAGGAGAAAATATATATAATAAGAGCAAGTATTGTTCACATCATTAAATACTCAATTGAAAAATCAGTCAAGTACCATGACGAGGAACAAAATATATGAGTTTGTATAAAAAGTAATAGACTCGATCTCTCTCCTGCATATAGGCAATTGCAGATGTTGCAAACGGCATTATGAAAGCAGTGTCTCCATAAACAGTGCCTCTGCAACAAATCCTGAAATGGTGCTGAACAACAGATTGCACTGGGACAGGATCCCAGTGAAATGACATGTCCCATTGGTAAAAAGAGGGCAATGGTGCTCCCCTAAAAGCTGGATAAAGCAAAATCTTTATGCATATAGTTTTCAGACAGAAGGTTCAATGCATGAAACAATGAACTAGCATTTGTGGTTTTAAATATATTAAATATTTTGCTATCACCAATTTACTGCTGCTGGTTGCTTCCACAGTTTTGTAGCCAACACGTGCCAGTTTTCGCTCTGCAAAGTTATAGTAACATGCTTTACTCAACTTCTAGTACTCTGCTCTTCAGTGCTAATACCATCTTCTAGCTAATTTTGATGTGTGAGCTGAAACATTCTATAACAAAGGGATATTAACCTCTAAATCTGCGGTACTGGAAGTAGCCTTCAGTCGAATAAACTTACAACCACTTTACTTTGACACGCAAACTCTTCACAACTCCTTTAACAATGAAGTTATTAAAAAAGTGCTTCTCAATGTTTTTCCTGTTAAGTATCTTTCACCAAATGAAATAATATTAGAAAACTAGATGAAAGGTAAAATGGGTAGATGATATTATAGTAACACAGAGTAGTACAATAATGGGCTTGAATTTTTCACTGTTCCCTTTATAGTCTTGGTATTTAGGGGTCACACTGGAGCCTCTGTAGATTGTATGGGAATTAAACTATAATTCAAAAATTTCTGGGTTACCAAGAGTTTTGCAAAGCCATTTTTGAAGTAGTAGGAGAAGAAAATTGATTATTTGTTTTTCCTTCTTGTACATATTTTTTTTTTCCATTCCTTTTGGTTGCTTTGAAAAAAATAGAATTTGAAAAAATACAGAATGTTCTTTGTGAAGACTTCTGCATTTCTGGGTATTTTGTGGGTATTTTGTTTGAAACACTGGAGATTTTTCCAGTTTGAGAAAAAAATAGCTACCAAACAGATGCACTAGCTATTTCAAAATACTCCCTCCCTCTACACCAACAGAAAACTGTACTGTTGATTGCCACTGCTTAATATTGTCTCCCACACATTTGGAAAGCCGTGATTTCTAGAGTGAAATATCCAGGACAGTTCACTGAAACGAAGCTTGGCATCCAGATTGCTAGCCTGGCTGTAATCACCCTTTGAGTTATAGAGCTTGTAAATCACGTATCAAAACACAGGAACACATCAATTAATGTTCTACTGGAAACAAATCAAGGACAAGCCTACAGTGTGACATTCTGCCAGTTTTATTTTGAATAGACGTGGGGGAAAAGCTGAAATGTTTGGTCACAGCCTTTATTTACCCAATCTGTCTTATATACTATTGCATAATGCTATCACAATATTAATATGCAAATTGCCACTCAAATAAAAGCCATGCTTTCCCCATTGATTTTCAGCAGAGCTTCTGTTACAAAGAAAAATACTTAGCACTTAGATTCCTTTTTCGTCTTCAAAACTCTGTTAGTAGGTTTTAATTAATCCTTTTCTTTTCATTTTTCTGACCCTGCATTAGGTTTTCTGCCTCCTTTACCCACGCACTCTCAAGGTTATGTCCTCCTCTCAATGTTTTCCCAAGACTTTTCATGTTTTCAGAAATGATCTCCCTCTCATCTCTTTTTACGCCTAGAAAGCAGACCTCAGGAGACTGGCCAGAAGAAAAAGCCATACAAGGGCAGAAGAGGTTTCCAAGGTCAAAACGAAACAAAGGAACTCTATTTCCAGGGAATAATGAACAGTAGTCTCATCTACCGCTGCTGCCGCTTTTTCTTAGCAGGTTCCTCAGTCTGGTCTCAGGCAATCTCTGGGGAGGTGGCAAGGTGACTTCTCTGTCGGACATCACGCAGGATGTGGCTCAGCTGGCTGCATTTGGGCATCCCATCCGCGTTGCCAGATGAGAAAACAGCAGTAGCCTCTTGTGGAGAAGAACTGTTTCTCCTCAAAGAGGATTTCAACTGCAAAGTGTCGCGTGGGAGGCAGAACATGCTTAGGTCCTACAGGAATTTCCCAGCTCACTGGGAAAATGTTGATCTGTGTTATAAAAGGAAAACTCTCAGTCCAGATTTATCTGCTTAAACATTAAGAGCCTTTTTTTTTCTTTTTTTACAGATTCTAATTTTATATGTTTAATTATTTTATTATGCTTTGGATTATTATTACTTACCATGTGGTTTAGGTAGCTGTTTTGATGACAATTTCAAATATTGGACTATTAATACATACCGGCAGTTGAGGTGCTGCGTACCCTTCTGAAGAAGACTAGTCACAACTTGGGCACCACTTCTGACCTACTTAAACTCTAATTCCAGGATTTCAACAATGCACAGGAGAAATGCTTATCTGCTTCAAAAGATTGTATTTCACTCCCAGAGCACAGATGGGCACGTGTGGGACTTGACAATGGGCTTCCCTTGGTAATAAAGAGGGGAAAATTCTTGTGGTGCTCCCGGAGTCAGTCATCTGCATTTCAAAGTGGGGGAAAGGCTTTCTGTACTCTAGGGAGGGAGAACTGGACATTTAAATACATCATTTCTGCCACAGCTATTGATGGAAAAACTTCTCAGATATTGTTTTAATTTTCATGACATTTTAACAAGTATGGTATGATAAATGATCACCACGTTTACTTATAGAGAAATAGTGGTAGCAGATTCCAAAAGTGAAGGGAGTTTCTTTAACAAAATACGAATGTTGTTAATAACCCTATTTTCTCTGTTTCCTCTTTAATTATTTTTAAAAACCATTGGTCATGAATGTAAATACTTGTAAAGTCCTCTGAAAAGGAAATATTTCTAACTGTTATTTCAACGTATCATCTTGAAATATCAAAATAATTCTCACCTTTTTCCCCACAGTAGTTCCAAATTGCAATAATTTGTAATTTATCAGTTATTGCTTTTATTTTCACTTTGTTTTATGATATGAGAAGAGATTAAATATTAAACTATCCATATCTCCCGTTACCAGGACATTCTACCTAGACATTTTCAGAATACTTCTTAACCAACCGCAAATGTTGTCTGAAGACAGAATTTGAAGATGACTCAGAAATAAAAACAGGTACTCGGTCTGTTAGCTGATACACTTTGCTCCTGTGAACGTGCTGGGCACATGTAAAAAGCTGTATTTCAGTTTGTGGAGACACAGTCCTGTGGTTAAGTTATAATTCACATAAGACATTACATTTATGATTAAGTCTTAATTCTTTCAAGTAATAGAGACCTGGGTTTTTAAACCTTTTAGTTCTAAACCAGCGTCGCTGGTAGTGTGTAAATCTAGTAAATCTGTGATGCTGGAGCCACACATAGCTCCATGTTTACTTGCACCGCATGCCCTCTAACTTCACTGGACTTTCTAGATTGTACCAAAATGTGCAAACTAAGATTAAATTCAAAATAATTGAGTGAGACCAGATTGTTAACTCACTGATGTTTTAAATGGCTTGGTGTCTTCTGAAAATGTCCATATTCATCTGTGCCATTAGTTTTTGTTTATCTTGCACTGCTTAGGGTTTGGGGCTATATATATTCTTTGTCCTCCCTTATGCAAACAGCCAAACAACCAAACAATCAAAACAAAAAAATAAACAAAAACGTCCCCAAAAATAACTACTCAACTTACTTCCCTTCACACCTTCTTTAAATTCTCACAGTTACTATGGAAACAGCTATTAAACTAGGAGTAGCAGTAATTAATAACATCTGCAAGTGCAATATGAAGTCTACAACGTAATTAATCCCAGCATTTGGAGTGGATCGTACAGAGCTGCCCTTTTTGCTTTGCGTGGAACTGCAGACTGTGCAGAGCCAATTATAACAAGGGGGCTCAACATTACTGTCCTGATAAATTATGGTTTGTGAAATTGTTTGGACTATAGAGGGGGTATTAACCCATTTGAATTAATGGCATCATTATTACATAGCTTAATGAGGTAGGATTCTGGAAAGAATTAGATCCTAATAGATATTATGGGCACATACTATGGGCATTTTACTTTACACTTTCAGACAACATAAAAATACTTGCTGCTAAAATGATAGCAGAAGCTTGAAATGTAACTTTTAAATTCATTCCTTCATCTTAATTAGAGACTGGGGTTGATCAGATGTGCAAGTTTACCTCCAGTTGCTTTTATCTTTTGACTTTAAAATTTAAAAGCTGAACTGGATTTTTTTAAGAACCGCCAATTAAAGGTTTTTCATAAATCATGAAAGAAATGGGAGAATCTATTTGCCCTTAGGCTTTATTGGAGAAGGAATATTATAAATATTTATTTATTATTTTATTATTTCCTAAGGGTAGTTGGCATAAAGTCTACCGTCTACCCCACTAGCATCTCTCATTTGAAACTATGGGCACACAGAAGATTCAAGTGTACCTTGAATCATTTTTTGCAATTGGTATAAAATGTGTAGCAGACACTATATTATCAGATTGAGGTATATTGCATTACAGAGGAGCGAGACCCTGAGCACAAGTAGTGAGTCTTGTGCTCTTAAATCAGAAGCTACGTGGCCTCCATTATCTGAGCTAATAGTCTCTGCTTAGGGGCAAAGCATACGGAATTGTGCCAATCCCAGATAACAGGACCACCTGGCTTCTGGTCCAGCATGGCACGGTCACGCAAAGTCATGTCAGCCTGCAGCATGCTCCCCTGACATACTCAAAGACTTGCTACATCTTTTTGTACTGTTAGGAGTCCTAATTTGCCATCTTTTAAAACTAAAATCAGTGGACATGTCCACATCAGTATGTGAAGACCAAACCTCTGCAGTGTCTCCTTCACCTTTGTCTTCTTTGTTGCCCTCTCCCACTCACTTGCATCTCTACCTTTTCAGCACTGTTCTCCTTCCCCTTAATATCTCATCTTCCTAATATTTTTTCTCCTCCTTTTTCTGTTTCCTTGTTTCATTATACTTTTCACCATTGCACTTTTCCTTTACTTTTAAAAAATGTATCTTTATTTTATGATATATAAATTTTCTGTTTTGTCTTAATTTCCACAGGCATATCCTTCCTTCTGAGTTTACACTTTCCTGTTCTTAACTCTTACTTTTCCTGTTATTTTTCATTCCTACTTTTTTTCATGTCTTCCCTGCTCCATATTCCTTCTGAATTATTTTTGTACCCAATAATAGGTTGTAAGACAGATGAAATAGGAGACCGATATCATCTCAACCACCTATTTTAGGATGGGATGCATCATTCTGTGGAGGTACTGGTCTGTGTTCATTGACTACAAATGGAGCCAACATCACTAGTTTGTTCTAGATGTTAAACTTAAAGGATCAGAAGGTTTGTGATCCAACGCTGAATGCAAACGCCATTCTGTAAAAGGTTCTTGGAGGCAATTCTCTGACAAACACCGTGTCTCGTTCACGCACAATACCTCAAACAGATACCAACACTCCTGCGCTCTGAAGCTGACATTCTCAGCTGAGAGCACAAGTCGTTTAAACAACAGTCACTTAATTAAAAACACCGTACTTACTGTTGTTGCGTTTTGGATAAGACAAAAGAAACATTTTTTTTCCCCTTGTAGGTAGTTCATGTGTATGTCTTCAAGTGCAGGATGAGAACAGCAATAGCTATGTTCCCAAAAGAAGGGAGTCAGATACAACTTTCCTACTAAGCTTTAGCTCACCCTTTTAAACCTCCAAAAGCAGCGTCCGTGGCTGGATGGCATGGCAGCACCCATTCTTTTGCAGGAATATTGCTAATTAAAATCTCAGCAGTAATTTCCGACTGCAGTTTTCATAACCAGCTGGTTAATTAGGTTAGATGGGTTAAGTAGGTATGAGATACTGAGGTGGCTTCAGCCCATTTGGCTGAAAGCAGTCTGCAATGATTATTCTGTTTGCCACCTCGGAAAGCAGCTTTCTTCTCTTGCCAGTGGGACAACGTTCCCCTTTTTAGTCCTGTAAAGTTGCTAGATAGCAGATTTCAGGAGAGTAGCATTTTTATATTTAGAAAAGCTTCTACTGGTGCAAGGATGAACCT
Source organism: Aramus guarauna (assembly GCA_013400195.1). Lineage (NCBI taxonomy): Eukaryota > Metazoa > Chordata > Aves > Gruiformes > Aramidae > Aramus > Aramus guarauna. The sequence continues at coordinate 217,647 of VXBL01005982.1, read as the reverse complement.
CACAGGGTGAAAATATGGAGAAAAATTGTCTGATTTAGGAGGTGAAAGAAGAAATACTTATGTATTATTAGTTCAAGAAAGGACTGTGTCTGCTTAAAGTCAATGGAAGGGATGGAATAAACTCAGCTAAAATAGATTAGGGGCTGGGTGGAAGATAGACAAGGTTGTACAAAAATATTATGTCACTTAATCCATCCTTATATAAAGTATATGTTATGTGTATAAGAGTGTTCTTAGAAGTTATATTTCTTACGAGCTCAGAACATACCACAGTTTAACATTTATAATTGAGGGTTTACTGCGGCAAGATTACTGACATTTATGGTTTTCTGTGAATAGTGTCACAACATCAATATGAGATTTACAACGAGCACTTCTACATTACACTGTGAAATACAATAGTTATTCTTGAATAAAAAGTTCATTTTCCTTCCAAACTCAGAAGCATAATAATAATACTAGTATGAGCATAGAGCCTTTCAGAACCCAACTACTGTCTCCACACAGTGTTACAGTGTCCTGTGTAGACGTATCAGTGATAATTGAATAAACTCTGCATTATGGTTCCTCCTTAAGTGGATGAAGTTTTACAAGCCTGGCACTTTGTTGTGAGATAGTTTTCTTTGGTATTCACCCAGAAAATATTTATTTTGCTAGGCTCCAGGTTTCAATATTAAACTATCCTTAAATTATTTTTGGTTTAACAGCAGTGTCAAAAACCCAAACCAAACAAAAAGACTTTCAGTGTGAAAATGCATACATCCCTGCCCTCATGATTAAAATTAGGATGAATGTTTTTCTCCAATTTGACAATAACAAGAAAAAAATAAACAATTGACAATATCAGTTAGGGAAAGTTTTGCTACTAGGTTCAGCACGCTTATTCAATGTGAATAAAAGCAAGGGTGACAACAAAACTTTTCTGCTGGATTTAGCTCACAAAGTTTTACAATGTAAAATGATATCTAATTCAAATATGTAAAACAATTCAGCTCACTTGCAAAGGGCCAGATCTTGCATTTCCATCTGGCACAGTCTTCAATAAAAGGTTTTTCTTCCTCTGAAATTAGAAATTGAGATCAGGCTGCCTGCACTTGCTAGTGAGTCCCACACAGGCAAACAGAATGAGAATTACTCAGTAAGATTACCCCCTCCCGCCCTGTGCAACACACAGACATAAAGAAGGAACAAAATGGTATTTTGGTATCTCTGTGGCACTGAGTAAGACCTTGCCATACTTTATACAGTATTCCTGCAAGCACATTTTGGCTGAGCTGGATGACATCTGGGGTTCCATCTAGCAAAGCCCTTGTCGTCCCAGCCACAGAGGTGACGTGTACTCAGCGCACTGCGATTAGGGTCAGTGAGAATAACGGCCACTACCGATTTATTGAATATAACAAAAAAAAGAAGACGACACTTGTTCATTGCATGCTCTCATGCCATCTAGTCACACAAGTACTACAATCGCTGTATGTGTTAAGTCTTAAACTGTCACTGTTTTCCAAAAGTTTTGTGACAGTGCTGATTACTGAAGAATGAGTTTATATACAAGCATAAAACCAGATTAATCAAATTATGAATCTGGTTCTAACTTAATATCTGGAGTTTTTTTAAGAAAAATGATTAAGAGACAAAAGGCCCAGCTCTTTGTCTCTTAACGCTGGATTTGTGACAGCATAAATAATTTATGAAAATGTAAATAATATATACAGAAATTGAAATTATAGAGAAAGGCTTGATCATTAATTAATACTTGGTACTGATATACTGAACTGAGAAAAAAACTTTGATGCAAAATAAATTTGGATTTTTCCAAAAGGATTTTTTATTTCTGATGTATGGACCACCATGGTCAATTGAAAGATTCCCAGTAATTTCAATAGAATCATAGAATAGAATAGAATAGAATAGAATAGAATAGAATAGAATAGAATAGAATAGAATAGAATAGAATAGAATAGAATAGAATAATTTAGGTTGGAAAAGACCTTTAAGATCATCGAGTCCAACTGTAAACCCAACACTGCCAAGTCCACCAACTAGGAGCAAAGCAAACTTTTTGAAAGACTTCTCTCATTTTATCAATCTACATCATTCCTGTGCTCCTTCACAGAAAGGTCTCGGTCAGATATGGCAGGCAATAAATTTAGAATGAGGTGAAGTAAGAATGATGAAAGATTTACTTTCATGGTTTGTCATTCAAGTCTATATTTAAGTGCTTAAAAAAGACTTGTCAGCTGTAATAGATCATTAGGAACCTTAAAACAGATAAATTATAGGAATATCTGCAATGCAACATTACTGTGAAGTAAACCCTGCATATTTAAAATATTTTTTGAAACGTGACTGCATAGGGAAATAGTATAATCGCCAAATGTAAGGGAATTGATCGCATAGGAGATTTTAATGGCTTTTTAAAATTTCATGATGAAATTATGTTTGTGCTTCTTTTTTTAGGGATTATGGGAGGATGAAGAAATAGCAAGAAACTTAATTCTGCTAGCATTATGTTTTAAGTCAATCACACTCTCCCATCAAAGCTAGTGGGAACTCATTTGAGCACAATTACTCATATCCACACATGTTTGTGGGATGAGGTCAACATTTCTAAACATTCTGCATCTTTATTAAACACCTGGCATATAAATGCATTTTTAAGGCACAAATAATTAGGTGAAACCAAAGTGTGAGTAAATAACACATTACTCCTGGAGTAACTCCTGCATTTCATTTCTTCCTAGTGCTTCAGGGTGGCATTGACTTCCTAAGTTTCAGATTAAAAAAAAAAGGCAAAAATTTAAAACCCAACTTCAAGCCTAATGTAATTTTGAAGGAAAACTGTTATTTGAGTCCAGCTTTTCTCAAAACTGGGCTCTGGTCCAAGCTTCCTTGTAAATGCTGTAAAGCTTGCAGGCTGAACTTGAGTTGCCTATCACAGATCTGAGTCGTCCCAGGAATGCTACACAGGTAGCCCTTGCCGAGCTCCATTTCCCAGCCCTGGCTGCTCCTTAACACCTCAATCAGTTTGTCGGGAGCCAACCCGCGTATTTCCCTCCATGCTATAACTGTGTGGAGGCACCCCTCCTCTTCTCCTTCACCCCTGAGTTTCAGTGAGTTCCACAGGCATTCCCGTGCACCTAAGAAGCATTCACTGTAGGAACACTTGCAGACAGTCTTGTTATACAGTTGTGAATAGCACAGTACATTTGATGCTTCAAATGTTGCTATATTAGAATATAGCAGTATTTCCTCTAGCATCATTTTCACATTTCAGCTGTAGTTACCCTTCGTTAGTACCGATGAAACCTTACGGTACTAGGTGGGGTGCCAACCCACCCATGCATTGCACTGTCACATTGCTAGCCATGTGTTATTGTTGTTGGAATTATTAGTAGCAACAGGTATTGCCCTAAGGAGCTCTATAAATGATGGATGCAGCATCAGAAATACAGGTTTACAGAAAATTATACTAATGATGAAATAAGCATTTCTGTGTAACTCTGTAATTTTCTATTTATTGTTTTACATTATCATTCTTTGATCTTTGTCTCCTGTCCATTATATTGAAACGGTATGTCTGAAGAAGAGTGGCCTTGCTTATTCTCACCTCCTGAAACCATTTCCCGTGTGGGTTTGCACAGTCATTTGCACTCTCTCTTGTCCTGAACAACTTTTCTACATCCTTTTCTGCTTGCCCTTTTCAGTGGGAAAGCACCTCTTTCCCAGCTCAGTGCCGGTGGCTTGGCGAGCGGTGTGTGGGCCTCTGAGGGGAGCGCAGCTGGGAACTCAACACAAGCGCTTTCTTGTTGAGATGGCATGGACGAATGCTGGATCCTTCAGGTAGGGAAGGAGTCAGGTGGGACATTTCCATCCTTTATTCTGAAGTTGCTGGACTATTAATCCACCACTGTGTTGCCCACTGCGAGACTGTAGGTGTTTGGGGGCACAACTAACAGAAGAATATCTAGTTTGTGGATCTCAGCAGAGTCTAAGCATGAACTCATGCCGACCTTCAGAGTGCTATCAAGGAACAGAACTAGTGGGTTTTTTGGGAATATTCATGTCCATAACCGAATTGATGTCCTCTTGATACTCGACAATGCAACTCCTAAACAGTGTGGGGCCCCAGCAGTGAAGAGATGCCTTAAATTACACTCTAAGAAGTAAATTTGTCATGGCCTTGTGCAACCTGAACTACTCCACATTTCCAGCCTCTTTCCTCTGTGCATTTCTCCAAATCTTTACTCCACTCCCCAACGTCTTCTCTGCGCCCTGGATCTCCTCTGGATGCATCACATGTGAAGCAGGACCTCTGTGTCACATGCCCATGACTCTGCAGTTACCCGTCGCACCTCGCAGCAGAGGCCATCAATGCCTCTGCACCCCTGTAGGAAAGCAGCTCCGATGAGCAGTTATGGCTGAGTATCTGTAGTGTTGCCACTTGGTGTGGCAAAACTGTAAAGCCTATGGAGACCTACCAAAGCTGGGCTATAGATACTCTTCAGACTGTTTGAGTCTACGGGCAGCAGTATCATTTTAGAAATGGCTATTTTGGACTCGCATCCAAACCCTGAATCCTACGTACCTACAGGTAGGTGGATAGGTGAAGACAACTGGGAGTTCTTCCCACCAGCTCCAAAGTGCCAGCTCCAATCCAGAAACAATGTGGATGAGTGACTGCATGCTTTACAGATTGCAACTGAAATATCGTGCTGGCTTGGAGCCTGGGCAATGTGAACATTCAATTATCTCTTTGTGGATCTCAGCTTTGGTCCTTTTGCCACCTTTAAAATAGAGATGAGCACTTTTCTGGTTTACAGAAATTGTTGTGAGTTAATACAGTCGAGATGATGCGACCCTTAAATACAAAGGATGTGAAAACAACGTGAATACTGGCTCTGCTCACTTATTTTCACCTGTTGGACTATTAAATATATTAAAATAGGAATATAATTACACAATTCTATTTAATTAATGAAATAAAAAATACATAAACTTCTAAAAAGAAAGGAAAGCAAACAAAAATCAGAACCCACAGATTGAAAAGAAAATAAAAATTGTTGCTGAACTTTTACTAAGTAGCAAATAAGCTAAGAAATATTTCCCTGGATTAATTTCTCCATTTGCACAGAGAATGTATAGTTGCCACAGAGACTGGTATACGTGAACACGGGTAAAATAAAGGGCGAGAGAGGGAATTTGTCCTCCGAATTTTCAAAGGCATCTGACATTACTGCCTAGGTTAGAGATGCAGTTGGGGCTGGGGTGAAGCCAGAGGTCTCCCAGCCGTGCCCCCAGGGACCCGCTTCCCTGAAGTGCTTCGGGGACCGGCCGGGGACGGGACCCTGCGGAGGGCGGGGGCGGCCGCGCTGCTGCGCGGGGCCGGCACGGCGGAGCGGGGCAACCCTCCGCGCCGAGGAGCGCTTCTACGGTCACAAGCGGCATTTAGATACAGACATATAAATATACGCACAATTGCAGCCCAGACGGGTGGCACACGGGCTGCGTGAGGCTGCAGCTTGAAAGGGAGGAGGGAGGGAGGAATTAAAATAAGGCACGAAGCGGTTTTAAAAATAGCGTCCGGGCGGCTGGGAGGTGCGGCACGCAGCCCCCCCGGCGGGCGGGAGCGGGGCGGGAGCGGGGCGGGAGCGGGAGCGGGGCTCCCGAGGCGCCGGGGGCGGCCCGGCCCGGGGAGTTCCTCGGCTGCCTTGTAAGGAGCGCGGCCAACACAGGGCCCGGCGCCCTCCCCCGCTCCCCGCCCCGACTTTCCCTCCGCTGCCGGCGGGGAAGGCAGGAGCCGGGAGCGATCTGCCCATCTCCAACTCTCGTCCCTTCTTTCCTCGTCTANCATCTCCACCTCTCGTCCCTTCTTTCCTCGTCTACCTTCAGGAGCCCCCCCCCCGCCTGCCTCTCTCCTCCTCTTTCTGCTCTGCAATCAGGGGAATAAATCAGGGAAGGACACACAGAGAGTGAGCGGAGATCTGTTACAAAAGTAGCCCTGATGGCGGCGGATCAGATGAAGCTGGAGCTGCTGCTGGAGTAGCAGAGAGTAGAGTATCTCTCTCTCTCTCTGTCTCTCTTCTCTATTTCTCCTCTTCCCCCCCCTCCACCCACAGATCTCCATCGTTTCTCCTCCTCCTTCCCACCCTCGGCCGCGATCCCGCTTCTTCGCACATCTNGGGTCCGGGGGTCCGGGGCGGGGGGCACGGCCGGGGCAGGGGCACCTCTGCGCCGGGGAGAGCGAGGCGCCGGCGAAAATACAAAGGGAAATAAAGTAAGTCCGGGTGGAAAGTGGCCGTGAGATAAAATTGCAGGATTTCGGCTGCTTTTGCTTGGGAAAGAGTCACGGTAGCAGAGGGTCCCTCCGGGGCGGTCGCCGGGAGGAGGGGGGAGTGCCCCGGCCAGGGCCGGCAGCGGCACTCCTGAGGTAAAGGCTTTGCCTCACACCGCGCTCCGGAGCAGGTCCCGGCTCTAAATATACCCCCGGCAGCTCGGCCGCGCCGAGAGGAAAGTTTCGAGTTACACAGAGCCCGCCCCCTCCTCCCGCGAAGGTTATTTCAGCCTGGCTGGAGTTTTAACCCAATTAAAAAAAATTAATAAAAAAATTTTTTTTGAAAACTTCAGCAATTTTATTAAAATTCCCGCAAAAGGCAGATCTTCTTGCCTGTCTGCGGCAGGCATGTGAAACAGGGAGGCGAGCAGTGCTTGGAGTTTGGAGCTGAAGCTCACTCCTGCCTGGACGTGCTCCAGCGCACACCACGAATATTTTGACAGTTGCAGGGTTTGTTTTCTGCCCGGGGTTGTTGGTGGGCTGGTGTGTGTGCGCACGCGTGTGCCACACCGGAGGGGTTTCAGCACGCTTAAAGCAACACAACTAAAGAACTGTTTTCTTCAGCCTTGGCCTTGCAAATCGTTACTTNTCCCTGAATCTGGGTTAAAGCTACCAGTAGGTAACTTTTCAGTGGTTGACTGGTTTGAATGCATTTTACATAAGAAAACCAGTGCTAATGGTAGTCTTCCCTATTGTTTAACGCTGGGTAGAATTTATTGCCCTCGTTCGCCCTGTGCAGAAGGATGAGTTTACAGCAATTACCAGCGATGCATTTTCACCAATTAGTACTGCTGGTAGGTTGTTATAATTGGATTCAGTTCTGAGTATCGGTTCCATTATGAAAGACTCAAAGGGATGCTCGCACTGCTAAATGAAAGAAAGGAATACAAAGATTAGTGTAAAATAACCATTTAATATCTTCTAAATTGAACAAACATAGCCCTTCATTGAAGGGAAAAATTATCTTTTAAAATATTCTCGTGTTGCAATTTATAAAGATGTGCCATGTAGAAGCAAGAGTGACAAAATACAAAGCCAGGGCTTTTTAACTCACTGCTTTGCTTGTGTTTGAGCTCCTGCATTTGACTGTTTCTCATTGAGCTGATAAAGATATCATACACAGCTAATTACAATTTATCTTCCACATAGAATCTTCTTGTTTTAAAAGGAAGAAATACGGAACCTAGTGAAATAAAAAGAATACTGTATTAAAAGAATAGTGTCTAATTTCAAAAAGAAGTCTAGATCACTTTTTAGCATAACATTATGCGGTATTTCCTTAAAACTGTTTTTGTCCCTCTGTCCGTGTTTGCTAATTCCCTTCAGAATTTACCTTTACTGCCAGTCATGATAATAGAAATTGTCAATAGGGAAACTTTATATAATATAACTTTAATTATCGCTATGCCTCTGATTAAGTAATTCAGAATATTGTGTTAGTCAATAGCATTTGCATGTTCTACACAATCTACTTGCCGTTGGCTTGCTTTTTTCTAATTATTATTCCATTGAAATACTGTAGAAACAATCTATAGCACCTCTCCATCCTTCATAGTAATGTTTCCCCTTTGAAATTAAATCAAAGTGCAAATAAAGCTCAGTTCGTTTAGAAGACAGCACAACAGGTTGATGCAGGGAAAGCTGCTTTGCAAAGAGTAATGATGTAACAGGTGAAAGAGAAAACAATTTTTGGATTCTTTTTTAAGACTTGACAGTTAGCGGTGTTTTGTTTCCTACAGATTACAAATGGGGAAGAACAAAGAGAAGTGACACAAATGCCCATAATGTGAAAGATTTTATATTATAAGAATATTAAAAANCCTGGACGTGCTCCAGCGCACACCACGAATATTTTGACAGTTGCAGGGTTTGTTTTCTGCCCGGGGTTGTTGGTGGGCTGGTGTGTGTGCGCACGCGTGTGCCACACCGGAGGGGTTTCAGCACGCTTAAAGCAACACAACTAAAGAACTGTTTTCTTCAGCCTTGGCCTTGCAAATCGTTACTTCTCAAAAAAAAAAATAATAAAAAAAAAATCACCTTTGCGAGAGCTGCTGGATGCTCTCGGTGCAAGCAGCTTTCTGGTTTGGCGTGGCCGTAAGATAGGAATCTTTAAAGCACTGCATACTTATTAGCATGAAAGTGTTGCCCAGAGCAGTGCAAAGATCACATAATGAAAGCAAGCAATAAAAGCCAGGCAAAAATAACCCAGTACATCATATTGGAGATTCGCCTACAGATTGGGAAAAAAAAAATCCACAACAAACCACTATGGACTAATGATCGTGTTTTCTTCCTTTTTCTTCTTTCTCACCTTATTATTTATATACNATACGGAACCTAGTGAAATAAAAAGAATACTGTATTAAAAGAATAGTGTCTAATTTCAAAAAGAAGTCTAGATCACTTTTTAGCATAACATTATGCGGTATTTCCTTAAAACTGTTTTTGTCCCTCTGTCCGTGTTTGCTAATTCCCTTCAGAATTTACCTTTACTGCCAGTCATGATAATAGAAATTGTCAATAGGGAAACTTTATATAATATAACTTTAATTATCGCTATGCCTCTGATTAAGTAATTCAGAATATTGTGTTCGTCAATAGCATTTGCATGTTCTACACAATCTACTTGCCGTTGGCTTGCTTTTTTCTAATTATTATTCCATTGAAATACTGTAGAAACAATCTATAGCACCTCTCCATCCTTCATAGTAATGTTTCCCCTTTGAAATTAAATCAAAGTGCAAATAAAGCTCAGTTCGTTTAGAAGACAGCACAACAGGTTGATGCAGGGAAAGCTGCTTTGCAAAGAGTAATGATGTAACAGGTGAAAGAGAAAACAATTTTTGGATTCTTTTTTAAGACTTGACAGTTAGCGGTGTTTTGTTTCCTACTACAGATTACAAATGGGGAAGAACAAAGAGAAGTGACACAAATGCCCATAATGTGAAAGATTTTATATTATAAGAATATTAAAAATAGGAAAAAAAAAAAGGAGAAGAGAATAAAGGATATTAATAATTGAAGAACTGAATGTTTGCTGATGTTACGTTCTTACCTACCTGCTCTCTCACCATTATTTTCAGTCGCTTTCTCTTAGTTAAAAAGTTGGTCTGAGGAAGCAGTATTTCCCAGCTGTTGAATGAAAAATGTGCATATTCAGGGCTATATATTTCATGATTTCATCAACAACTCATTATTTTATAGTCTCTTTTCTTTCAGTCATCTGTTCCTTCTGCATCAGTAAATATTTTAACATGTTTTTACTAAAACACTCAGAAGTCCTTATCACCAATACTGTAGTATACAAGTACGAAACATTTCTAGCAAAAAACGCTGACGGCTTAAGCAATGCCTGTTGGATAGAATCTCAGTAATTGGATTGACTTTACTTCTCTGACAAGGCAAAGAGGCTCTGATATATTTACCCAGCAATGTATCAGAGAATTTCAAGTGAAGGGTTGTGCTGTATGAAATGGGAGCCTTAATTTTTCATTGAAAATCTGAGCAGGTGGCATAATGGCATTTGTTGCTTCCTGTGTTGGAATATTCCACCACAAATATTGAAGACTTCTTTAAGGAACTATTTAAGTATAGCGGTAATTATGTCTTGATCTTTAGCTATAAGGCTTAGCTACTGATCAATATATATTAGGTTTCATTAAAATGTATCATTTTCATTGTAGCATGAATTAGGGGTCTATTACGTGTTGGTACTGGAGATCATGCTCTTACTTTTAACATAGCAACTCCAAATACTTGGATTATGCACACAGCACAGCAGATATTTTTCACTAATACAAGAATATTATTGTATATGGTACTCCTCTCACTATAACCACACTACTGCTAACATGGTACACAAAGCACTTCTTTCTTTGTAGCCATAAATATTTATTGATCGTCTGCATCTATACAGACTTAAGAAAAATGCTATTAAGTAAAAGTGGTTTGTATGTTTCCCGATAAAGATAGCATAGGAGTCTCTTTCTTTCTGTTCTTTTATCTATACTGCATCAAAACAGATAGTCTTGAGTTTAAAAATATGTTGTAATTCTTAAGAATACTTTGGACATAGTATGTCTTAGCAGTGTTGATATTTTTAGTGATAGTGAGTAATGTACGATACAAAGATGTACCTACTGCTTTCTGATGATAAGCCTCTCTGTACTGATTAAAAAAAGAAAAAATAACCAACAAACAAAACATATTTTAATTCTGTTAAACCTACAGATGAAGCTTTTCGGTATCAATGGTACTATTTCTGTAATTACATCAGTCTGGATATATCTTAATGTCTGTTTTTATTTTATTTTCTCTAATTTTCTGCCCCACTCATTTACTCTCTTTCCTTTATCTTTTATCCTTTTTTCCTTCTCTGTCACCCATTCTGTATGTAGAGATTAAATTATACATTATATTAAAGACAGATCTGATACTTAGATAAATTGGTGAAAAAACATCTGAGGACAATAATAATATACATAGGAGAAAAATAATATACATAGGAGAAAAATAATGTACGTATGAACATATACATGTATATATGCTGGCAGGACATTTTTAGAAGAGAAGTTGTGTATTCCCATTTTTTATTTCCATGAATCATCCTTACTGTTTCGGTGTCATTAGGACAAGTCAGGGAAGTCTATATGAGTCATATGAATTGGGGTTTGCACAACTGGGACATTCGTATTTTTGGTTTCTGCACATGGACCTAACAAGTGTAGGTCTTGCTGAGAATGTAGCTGGAATTGGTACACAGCATCGCTTTCTACATAAAATCAGTGACCAAATGGAGATAGAAGATATTTATGCTGTGTTCTTTTCATCTGTTTCTTCTGTCAGACTTAGGGATTTTGACACCTCTCATATACATATCATCTAATTTTTAGCATAAAATCTGTCATAGAAGAATGCCAGTTTTATTGCTGATGTTAATTAGAAAAGACATCTTCATTAATGGATTGTAAAATATCAGGCTCTTTCTCATTTGAAAATTGTGTCTTCCGATCTATTTAAAAATCTTAATTATTAGGAAAAAATAATGTGCTGAAGTGTACCTTCATATCAGTGAACTGGAAAGAAAGCCAGAAGATGTAATCTCCTTAGAATCGGGGAAGTGCAATATCACCTCTAAGTGTTTTCTCAGCAGCACACGTCTGAATGCTGCGCATTACGCAAGATGTATAAACGCACCGATATTTAAAAAGTATCGCTCCAATCCATTCTTCCAGTGGAAACGTACTTAAAGACATGTGCGAAACAGCTTGGTGATTGGTGCTGGTTTCTTTTTGTGACTGTCTCTGTACATGTGGTGGTGATAAATGCAAATTGTTTGGATCCACAAAGCATTTTGCTGTTTTACATATCTTGTGATGTAAATTGTGAATGGGTATTTTTTTATTTTATTTTTTTTCTTTTTTTGTTTCGCTCTTGGATGTTTATGCTGGAACCTCAAAATTCACAAATTCTATAGATTTACGTTTTATTAAGTGTGAAAATTCAGCTGAACACATCAGTATAGATACTGATCATGAGATGAAATTTCATTGAAATAAACCAGCATTGTAGAGATTCTTGCCATCTTTCATTTTGCAGTGATGCTATTTTCAGAACTGCATTGCTCATACCCTGCAAAATGATTTTATCCAAGAATTCAGCTGCTAGAAAGAGAGCTGGAGCTTGGCTGCACATTAGTCTGAAATGTATTCATTGTTAAATAGAAGGCCTGTTGTACAGATCTTAAAAATATTTATCTAGCAGAGCATTTTAAATTGATGGAAGCATGGTCAAATTATTATTACTTTAATCTTTTGTAACAAAGAAACAAAATAGCCGATAGTTGCCCACTGATAACTGTGATCTGACATGCTTGTGCCTTTCTTCTTCCCTTCTGCGAGAATCCTTACCCAAGGTAGTATTATCTTCGAGACCAATGTTTGACTTAAACCTCCGCGAGACAGGGGTTGCAGTTTAGGAGCATTTGAGTAGTTTAAGAGAAAAATGACTCATTCTCTCTGTTGTTGAACATAGTAGAAGCAGAATTGGGACCCAGACTGTTTTGTACTTCTTTGCAGCAATACAGGAGCTTTTGATCCCTGTATGTTTCAGGTGCATGTTGTGCTTAGAGTGCTTATAAAAACCTTAGTGACAAAAGCTGATCCTATGGACTACTGAAAATGTTGTTTTCCTAGCGTCTTGTTAAAATATCTACTTTAACAGAAGAAAAAAAATTACCAGAACATAACACTGGAATAAAATTGTTGGGCCATAGCTATAATTGGGTAAAGCCAGATGCCATCCTTTATTTCTGTCTTTTATGAGTGCTCAGTCAGAGTTTGTGAAAGAAGGAATGACAGCTCCGTGTCCTCGGTGTCCAAGTAAAACATATCTAGCACCTTGAAAGTGCACAGAACGTAAGTACAAAATAAGAACTGCATTTCTGCCCCCATCCCCGCGCAGCGCCCATGGGTTGTGTCTTAGAGCAGTCTCAGCCCATTCCGGCATCAGCTTTTTCATTCCATCGACAGCCGCTGCAAGACAGGTACCAATGAATACTTAAATGATTTGCATTTGAGATTACAGCTCTGATTTATTTCTGCTGTTGCATCTATTAAATAGCCTGATCCCACTCAACTTTTGCTAGACATGTTTTGGGTAATGCTCTGGTCTGTAGGATCAGACCGAGAGGCAGATTCTGCATCAGTTGCACCGTTGCTTGCTATAGCAAATTGGTCATTGCTGTTACAGAGTGTTGTGATTCTTCTCTTCCTCCTGATTTCCAACAGTAAAAGAGAACTGGAATCAATATTTTTTGAAGAATCTGATTTTCATGCCAAGCCGTACTGTGTAATGCACACGGTAGTGATGTGGGAGTGATTCACGTTTAAGGTGCAAATATGTAACACTGATAGTGAAATCACTCTCAACTGAATTTGTACTTGAGTGATGCTCACGGATTGGATGCTCTCAATTTAGGGCCAGACTATGTTGCTTGTACCCTGAAATTAAAAAGTCCCATTGATATTCTCAGAAAAAAAACCATCAGTGTAAGAGTGAAGATTGTCAAAATATGCCTCAGCACTTTTTAATAGCTAAAAATTAATGGCGTATGCCTGCAGCTATTCAGCTCAAGAGGGATTTGTCTTCTCCTTCTCCAGCGCTTTCCAAACTTTTTTTTGACCTACTCTGCTTCTAAAGAAACTCAATGTTTCACACCTTCCTTCCTCCCAGACTTAATAAGTTTTCAGGGTGGAATGTAAAATATACTCCCTCTTTCACAAGCACACTGTGACAAGAATACGGCTCACCGATTGGTAATGTTACACTAATGATGTTAGAGAAAGGACGGTGTATTTTTGCTTATATCCCCCTTTACAACACCTTTCTCTGGGCACCAACAGCAAACTGATGACAAAGAACCAAATTTCTGTTCCTTGTATAATTTTTGCTATTTATTTACAAAGATTCTAACAAGTTTATGAAAAAGATTGACATTATTTTGCGTCAACAAATCAGCAAGCTTTTGCAGTTAATTACAGTAATTCAAAATCAGACTTTTTTTTAATCTGAGGCAGGCCTGAAATACCCATAGAATATGAATGTGAAGTTATAATATTGCTGACTTATTAAAAATGTTTTATTGGTTTTTTCATCCTCTTTTTAAATTACATTCTCTCTCCCTCTCATCTGAGAGTTAGTCAGGACAAGACCTATAGTGTAACTCTGTGACAGATTTTCTACATAGAGATTTAAGCATTTTTCATTTTTGAAATTTCCTCTGTTTCTCCAGAGCCATGAATGTTGAGCCAGGAATGCAGAAAGAAGAGGATTTTTTTTGGAAGAATGTGTCCTATGGATCATATGGGCTAATAATAATTTTTTACACAGCAATCATTTTTTTTAACATGGAGGTATATAGCTTCAGTTGAAGTCTACGAGTGAAGACTCTCAGATTTGTCCATTATAATAAATTCTGTTTCATTTTTGAACTGATTTGTGAAGTAAATAAGAACATGGAGGAGTTGCTGAGTCCACAGTCGCGTTTTTGTAACAATCAGATAGTAACTTATATTAATTTTTATTTAAATGAGAAAAGCTAAACTTGGTTCATCTAAACAACTTTTTAACTCACGTGCTCCTGTTTCCTCTCTGCAGCTCCCCACTAGAATGGTCTAAAAGCTTAAAACACCCCCCAGTGATATAATCTCTTCCTCTCTTATCTTTGCTGGGACTTTTATTATATTTTGCTAAGCTTGGACTAAATCTTCTTTCAAATAGGCATAAAAATAAAGTTATATAAGTTCTCTGGGTAAGGGTGGCAGGACTAAGGCCTAAATCAAGGCACGCCATTTTTCTCAGTTGTCACTTTTAATATTGTTCTGCATTTTTCTTTCTGCACTAAGGTAGTCTTAAACCAGTAAAAGGGAACTTTTCTTCCTTCTTGGAATGAGTAGAAGTTTGACATACCTGGCTTGTGTTGACTCTTGATTAGAAATTCGAACCTTTTCCATAGGAGGAAACTGAGTCACAGGGGCTGGTCCGTCAAAGATTATTACATGAAACATTTTGCACTCTGAGCTGGAAGAATCACGTTTATCAATACCGCAGGAAGGAGGAGAGTAATGAAAGAGAGATGACTAGAAGTATGATTTACAATGTTAGGGTTTTTACTATTCCTTTCCTCTTACAGGCAAATAACTTACTCTGACACAGGTAGATCCAATATCCCATTAGACTAGTCAAAATGTTGAGGGATAAGTTCAACAGTCCATTAAAAGGCAAGTTTTGATTTATGATATTCTGATGTGGACTAGTGGGAAAAATGTTTTATTTTGTAAATGGCTGAACGAACCCTCAGAGTAATCATTTTTCCCCAGTGTGGATTTGAACAGTCTTGTGAATCCTAAATACAGCCCTACGCTTGGAGGCGATACTCTTTTCCTGGGGAATGCTCTGCCCTACGAGACATGTCGATAGTCTGTTTTGTGAGTTTAATCCAGAAATGTGGGGGTTTCACACACAGACGTTAATGCAGATGGCTGATTTCTTTTAGTAGATTGAATTACAATAAAAAATAATTCATACTGTACTATTCTGCAGTTAGTATTTAGAATCTTTCCTGCAGAGATTATTGAATGTTCATATTTTCTGTTAGCCTCATATGTAATTTCATTCGTTTTACATATGGATGTAACAAGTCCACTAGATTTTTTTCAAAGACAGGTTAAAAAGAAGAGACATAGATGTAGGAATGTGTGGCAAGAGGTGATGGAAGCCGAATGAAGTGAGCCATGAGCTTCCTGCACCAGGAAAGTTATCCTTCTTATTTCTTGATCTAAGACTTTCTCATACATTAAATCAGTGACACCAATTTTGAAAAAGAAAAAAGAAAAGAATAAAAATAGAAGAGGTAATAGGCTTTTTTAATTGACTTTCATTTAAGTATAAATATTCCCATTTTGTTTTCTATGATGTACATCCTGAATTGTGTGGATCTTGGCTGAGCTCTATCATTGTGTGTCTCTATTACTATCTGCCTCCCTTTATCTGCCTTGCATTATTTCTTAAGTTTTGTGTCTTAGTTTTCCACACTGATTTCTCTCAGTAAAGTAAGAAGCTGAAGTATCTTACCATTTAGTCAGGCAAGGGCTTATTGTCAAGATTAATTTGTTAGCTAATGCCTCTAAAGCCTTCTGTAGTTGCAAAGTGTTGTTAGGCTGTTAAGCCTTGTTTATTAAGATGTGTGTTTGCTATATTCCCACCTTACCTCATGCATGACCAAACCTTTCCTGGATGGATAACAGCTCTGGTTTACCTGGTTCTTAAAGTTGGGTTTTTTTAAATGGAATCTTTGTAGAAAATGTACCATCATATCTTGCTTCTTTTGATAACTTGAGAGCTGGGGAGATAGAGAAGTTAATTCCCACGATCTGTACTTCTTGGATGTACACAGATTGTAAAACATAAGCTTAACAACATTTTTAGAAACTAACAGGAGTCAGCAAAAATCTGCAGACAGTATCATGAAAAGAAGCCAGCATATCTGACTCATGCCAACGCTGCGTGCTAGTTGCACTCCTTTGCCACATTGCAAATCGTTATTCTCACTGTTGAAATCAGTTGGAGCTGTAGATGCCCACTTTATCTGAAATTTGTACGGTGAAGATGTTGTACTTTATAATTGAAACAGAGACAATAGGTGGGGACAATACTAGCCAAGGACTCACGGCACTTGAGTTTATTAACCTGATCTGCTACCCACTTCTTTTGCAGTACTATCTACTGCTGGTTTTATTCCTTCTGTTCCCTTTTCTAAAATGGGAATGATACCCCATTGCCATCCTGTTTGCATAACTGTGTTACATATTGCAAGGTGTTCTGCTTCTGTAAGAAGAATGGTCATAAAAGTACATAATTAGTGATATTTAGGTGGTCTGACATCAACTTATTTCCATTTATGGACTAGTAGCATGCCTAAGATGGTCATTAGCTATCACTAATTACCTGATAATCACCAAGGCTGTTGAGGTTTAAAGTATGGATAACAGTTTTCACTGCAATTATTTTGGCTTGCCACAAGCAGTAACAGCAGAAGTGTAGTCCTTACCAATTTTTTGTTTGTTTGTTTTGTTTTTTGTTTCTTTACCAAGCCACTTGTCTTGCCTTAGCATCTTCTTGGATTAGATTTTCATCTGCTTTGAAGTCATTTTAGATTATGCAGGTAGATATATAAAGTGGGAGAGGATCACTAATATGTGCAGGAACATGTCTTAAGGAGATTTCACTATACTGTACACGTGGGGAAATGCTTTGCAGTAACTGAAAGCAGAATCTGGTCTTTATAGGCCCTTTTGACTGATTAGAAATACATGAAGGATTAATTGGTTTGTTGCATGACTAAGAGTACGTCTCAGGATGTACTCTAAATGTCTTTGGAAATGATTAGGTACCCAATTTCATCCTTCTTCGCACCAATGTAATTTCAGCAAAATGAGTAGCAGTCCCATATCATTTAAATCCTAAGTGCAAGGATGAATCCGCATAAAATAATTTCTGATTAAACACATACAGGTTTCATCACAACGGAATGAGTCATCACTGTCAAGGCCTGATTGTAAAAATTGTATAAAATGAAATGTAATACATGATCGTATTAGGCTATACAGAGGGGAGTAGTAGCATATCACAAAGAAACCATGCGTGATATCAGAAGTGGTCATTTGTCTTCCTTTTAAATGATAAGCTGTGATAGCACTTCATTGTCCGTGCCCCACTGAGCAAGTGTCCGTGTAAAAAAGAACTTCTTAATGTGCCGGAAGGCATTGAAAAATGTTCCCCCAGATTAGGAACAAACACAATTTTATACGTAAATGGAATTTTAAGGAAGAAACACTTTCCTTTTGAAAATACTGCAATGTCTACTAATGTGCAAGATTACTGTAAGTGGCTTTCACAAATTTACTTTTCTGTGTTTTGTGAGGCTTGTTTTTTTTTTAAGCAATTAGTTCTAGAGCTCAGCACTGCAATTCGGAATGGTAGGAATAATAAAAGTAATTTATTCTAACTTCTCATTATGCATAACCGAATAATTCATTCACCTTCTGCTATGAAATCTCAATTTTTCAGGTAATTACATTTTAAAATCAACAAGAAATTTACAACCATACATTATATTATTTTTCCAGTGAAGCTGGGTTTACTCTGAAAGATGATGGTAGTACTTTATGGGTACATGAGGTGAAATTCTGATGTGATAACTGCTTTGCTATTAGAAGCACTGGGTCAGTATCACTGCTATGTAAGTGGCCTAGTATAGGTACACCTTCCCGGTTTGTAAAATTGGGATTAAAAGCACCTATCAATTCCTGTGATGGATGGTGAGAGATACAATTAACAAATGGCCATAAAGAATATTGTAGTAGATATATAGAACAATACTTTACCTGCAGATATTATGCTGCTAGTGATTTTTCTTTGCATGACTCCGTTTATTTATAGAATAAAATACTTTTAAGGCCCTCAAAGCAGTTTTGCACAAAACTGCTCTGTTATTCTACAAACACTTTATGTATTCAGTAGTGATGTTTTCAGCTTGGCAAGTGCAGGTTAAACATTGACCATTAAATATTCTACATATCTAATTACTTGGGGCTCAATTTCTTTTTAGAGGATAGCATGCTACTCTACAGTTGTCATGTTACTCTCCATGGGATTAATCTGTTTATAGAATAAAGTGCTGATCCATCTTTAAAAAAAATCTAAGTTAAATGGAAGTTATCTGATTGTAAAGCTAAACACTTGAAAACTAGGAAATGCAAGATAGTGAAATTGCCTTATGGCCTTAAATTGTTTTCCTTATACACCTTTATTGTGATCCCATCTTTGGTTACAAAATTAACCATGATTTCTTGTGCTGGAAATATGTTTCATTAAGGGTATGAAATAGATGTACAAAGGCAGAATTATGCTTCCATGTGCTTAGATATTAAAAAGC
>VXBL01005982.1:116042-198706 GCA_013400195.1 Aramus guarauna | reverse complement strand
TTTTTTTTTTCTTCTATAGCTAATTATTCAAAATGCAATTCCAATATAAGGCTAACATGACAGGTGGATTTTGTAGATAACTGTTAAAGCTGCAAAGGACATACCTCATCTCTGGCAGTGAAAACCTAGTAATAAATTCCACTACATGCAGAGATTGCAGAAGCATCTGCCTCTGAGAATTGAAAGTAAGGTATTAGCCAAAAGTTATTCTTTGACACAAAAGCTATGGTAGAGATACCCTACGCAAAGAGATGTTTTTGAGATATGTTTGGATGTTTTCCATTCCTAGGACATTGTTTCACTGCAGAAAGAGAAATTGCTGGCTGATCCTGTATCAATAATTGATACAGCCCTTCACTGGGCAGGAATTATTGCCCTGAAATTTTCCCTGAAAATTAACAAACAGGAAATGCCAGCAGTGTGCCACAGAAATACAGACCGTTCCAGTATTCTACGTGGGTAAGAAACTCACGCGTCTCGTGTGTCTAGCTCTATATTTAATCTTGTGGTGATTTTGCGAGCAACCATATCCAAATTTAAGAGATTTCACCAATACCTGAAACTTTAGATTTCTGGTGTATCAGATCCAAATTTCATATACTGATACTTAGCGATGTGAATTTGGATAGAATTTAGTCAAGGCTTTTTTAATGGCCAGATAGGTAAACTGCAACCTGGAGATCATCTGCAAAATGACTCAGTCAAAGGCTGCTTAAAATAAAGTAGTTCTGCATTACCTACAATGAAACATGCCTACAATATCTGCAAAGTAATAAAATAAACTTGGTTGTGGGTTGTTTTGTTTTGTTTTTAAAAAAAGCCAACTTGTAGGATTGTAAGTATGTTTTAGTCCAAAGTCCTTAAACAAATACATGACAGGCAAATGCAGACCCTACGAGGTACACAGTTTTGTTTGTTGTTGTGGAATGGAGCTTCTAATTCAAAAGTAATTTAGATAGATTCTGGTTTGTGGTTTGTTACTATGTGATTTGGCATGGACATGCACCCTCCATGGGATATTTCTTTCACCTGGGAAAATTGGATAATGAACTAATGAAGGTTTCTTGGCTGATAATGCTGTCTATTTTCAGAATGGAGCAATTACACAATCTTTTTAGCACTCAATGTCTATCTAAACAAAATCAATGCAAAAATAAGGGATATTTACAGTGAAGTATTGTTATTTTACATTGTTTGTGTAGTTCCCTGAGAGTCTGAAATGATGTTGAAATGATACGGTAAAAAAAATTTGAGGAGCTTTAAAACCAGCAGTTTAATGGTTGCCTGGTTTTTCTCTCAATTGAAGTAATTCACAACTACTTTTCTGCCTCCATACAAACTTAATGCCTTATCATTGCTACGCTTTTTCTAGAAGAAAAGCTCATTCTCTGTATCTCAAAACTAGACATGGTTTGAATTCACATGGTTTATAAGTTGTAAGTTAAGGCTGGATTAAAGCTTCCAAGCTATTTACAAAAATAAAACAGGAGTTTCAGGGTCTGATTTTTCTATTCTTACCCAGTTTTCTCTTTCAACTGTGAATTCTCCAAAAGTGCATAGAGAATTGTTTGGACAATGCTTTCAAAAAGTAATACTCTGTGTAAGTGCTGATTTTTTCTATTACATATCAGAGCAGAATAAAAGTCTGAATACCAATTGCTGTTAGAATTAAGATAAAGATGAATGCCTATTGAGGCTATCAGCTGCTTGGCAGACTTTTACCTACAAATTAAGGTAAGGAAAATTCAGATTAAATATACACAATGCCTTGATACTACAACTAGGTAGTTTGTGGATTCATTCTCTAAAAGTTTTTGTGGTGCTTCTGAACTGTTAAGCTTTTAAATTTGTAGTGAAGTGAGATCTGAAAGAGCAAAAGCTCTCATTTGTATTACTTGGGAGCTGGACAGTACTTTTTCCATTGCTTAACTGTTTTCTTTCCAAGTGTTAGATTATTAAAAAAGAAAAAAAATCAAACAAAACCTTTTTATTTCAAAGGTCTCTTAGAAGGTAGAAATATGGAATGGTGTCATTATATGGTTCTCAATAAAACATTTCTGCTGTAGATTTTGACTTTCAGACTTTTGGATCAAGTACTGCATTAGCTAGTTCATCTGAAGGAGTTATCACCAAATAACTATCACTATGTGATACAACTTATTTTCTTATTTGATTTTTGAAGACTTCTTTCAGTAGAAGATTTGTGGATAGGCTTCTGTATATGACATCTTTTTTGCCAACCTACTCTGAATAAGTAGATGAAGATGTGATGATGACTTATGTCCACTTTTGTCTTTGGTCACATCATTTAATGAAATTGAGCTTGGCCTTTTCTGTTATGCTATGTGACAAAATAATGCTAAACCTGTATGGAAATGGTCTGTCATCCCTGTTTTTTGTATGGTGGTAAAAGAATTTCAAAAAGTCACAGAAATTATGTACAGAAAGGAATCTATTGCATCATTAATCTATTGCATTGCTTATTATATCTCTGATGCATTCTATGGCTGAATTTGTTGTATACAATTTAATTTAACACATGTGAATGATGCAGTATCTCGGAGTGAGTGACTGAGTTTTCTTCTGTACAGACCTCAAACAGCAGCAGTGAATGCATCATATACGTATGTCTCTGTTTTTATTAGCATAGTATTTGGAAACTCCAATCAAGAAACAAAAGCCATGTTGTTATGGATTCTGCATGACAGAAGCTTATCAAACAGAGATCCTTGGGCAGAAACTTGGGCATGGAAACAGCATCCCTAGTAGTGACAAAGCAATATAGTTTATGTCTCCTGGGGGTTTCCTCTCATAATCCCTGTAGGGGAACAAATAGTGGCAGGGGTAATATTATATATACTAATGTGTACCTCTGACGTGATGCAAGACAGCCAAATCCCTCTCTATAATGTTTTCTCCTATGTGCTCATTGCTGTTATCAATATAGAACAGACATACTTGTAATGCAGGCGGATGTTAAATGGTTATATGGTTTAGTAGCCAAGAGAATGGTATAACCTCTGTCATAGATGAATGACACCATTAACGACAGATAGGACAGAACAGTAGTTTGCCCAATACTTAGTACAAGGCTCCTAGTCTTTATGCTGTCACCATTTAGGACTTCATAAAACTTTGTAGAGCTCTCTTATCATTCTTGTCCTGCAGTTGTTTTTGCATGTGAATATTTCTGGAGAGTCCAGTTGTGCTACAAAAAGTAAAAAAAAAAAAAAAAAATATTTGTAGGACTGGGAACAGCTAGTTCATTATAGGAGCTAGATGCATTAGTTTATTATAGTACATCGTGTATGTCCTGTTCTGTCTTCAGACTATGGCGGCTGAAGAGACTTAAATTTCTGTATCTCAGCTCCAGTGAATTTTTGACAGCTGTTCAGGCTGACATACTTTGTACGCGTACATGGGGGTTACATTGCTTTTGATGGGAGTAGCATGTTGTATGGTTTAACTGTTGATACATTCTCTGATTTATTTCTCTGCGCCAGCGTTATTATTGGTACTATACAGTAGTAGTATACTTTCCCATTTCGATGTATGCTAATAACTAGTAGGATATTCTATAACTGCAGAATTACAAATGATTGAATATGACATCCAAAGAAAAAAGCACTAAACTTTTCAAACCTATACTGAACTATACTTCAAACCTAAATTTATAAAGTTATTTTATAAACTGATAGTAACGGTGTGACCTTACGTGAATCACACGGTTATCTTTGCCTTAGCTAATCCATCTGCACGATGCACCCCATGACCACTCTGCATCAACCAGGCACACCTTGCTCTGGATCTGCTTCCCAGCAAGAAATGAATCCTTCAGTCCTCTGTCTTTTAAAGTGTTGGAGAAATGCGTGGATGTAGATTGCAAAATTCACGTTGATGTCAGTAAAGCCATAATTTTGCCCTGTACGTTTGAAGTTATTTCTGTCACATTAAGGTATATGGAACTACTGATGCATATGTTGATCATATACAAATTTCCTCCACATGCCTTTATTTTTTTATTGAGCTGAATGTACGTTCATCATCTTCCACATGTTTTTATATTAATTTGCCTCTTGCCTCTGTATAATTAAAGTTAATATCTACATAAACATTAGTTAGGTACACTTAGTAGATGAGCTAAGAGTAACTATCAGTTAAAACTAGCTGGTAGGCAAATAATTAGGGTTACTTTTGGAAAGATTCAGAGGTATTTACGCAGTTGCTGTCTGTGCTTTGTGTCCAAACTGAAACATCTGCATTTACGGGTATTTTAACATCTTTCATGAGGACTGAGCATTTTCTCTCACCAAAACATGCACATCATTAATTTTTAACAAACAGACATGCACTTCATCTGCTATTGATGGAAAAAAAATACTTTTCTGTGTTTACTTTCTGAGAAAGTAAGTTACTGAAACTTAATTTGAGCTTGGCCAGTAATACATATAGTTGGTTGAACACTGCAGAATACTTAAAGGCCATTTGATTTCCTTCTGTGAAAAAGAATGCAGGGGAGCTGATGGTGAATCAGGTACTGTTTAAACGTTACTTGGGTTGTGGTGAGTCAGGGAAGGTGGAGTGAAACTCGGTTTCTTTGTTTAGGAATTACCATGTAGCTTTTAGAAAGGGGTATGTGTGTAAATTTAAATAGCATCATTTCCCCTGCTTTCCCAGCAGTGCTCTTTCTTTATCCCTCTTCTGTATAAACCCAAATATTTATGCTTGCTGCAAGATCAAAAGTTTGAAAGGAGCGGTGCACCTCAGGTGGGAAGAAGGCAGCACCCATGTGTTGAAAGGGAGCTCCTGCTGTAGCTGGGTGCCTCCCCATTTGAAGTGCAGGACTCTGCTATTCTGTTTAAAACAAAGAAAGGGGTCTGCAGTCTTTCCAATCGGATTGTTTCATTAATTCATTGAATAGTGTTTTTTAAAGAAACCTACCTGATTTTCCTTTTGTTACATTCCCGTACATATCTGTGAATCATTAGTACAGAAAGAAGTGCTGTCCGATTAGCAAATGCAGAGCAGCCTGGATACAGACGGGTGCCAACCAAAGCCGGAAAACCCATTTCCAGTGAGGTTGCTAAGCACGGGGATTAATATTTGCTGGAGTTCACTTTGGAACAAAAATGATGCCGCAAAGGCCTCGCACTTTCAGCTGAGGAGCGGCAGGGAAAGGGATGCACCTGAGGAGCCCAGGTCTGACACAGTTGGACCGCATCCAGCTTTGGGCATTGCTGGGGCTTCCTGCGGGAAGCTGGAGTCGCTGATAACTAATGAGGTCCGTACCGTGTTCGGAGCGCTTGCTGACAGCATGTCACAGAGCAGTGGCGTAATATAAATAATAAGATTTTCCTCTGTTTCCTTTATTGCTCTTTGTTGCTTTTATTTTTAGCCACTTGCTGTAAGAGATGGGTCTCTGGGTTGCTTGCTCTGTTGCACACACTTTCTTCTTCGCTGGCTGTCTGTCTCTGTCTCTTGACAGGTGTAAGGAGGATCCTAAATATAGAAGTCACCCGTCAGTTGGCTTCAGCAATCAGCAAGCACTGATTTAGCATTTCTCTTAACCAGCTAAGCTCCAGAAGGGTGTTTATAAATTTATTCAAGTACAAGATTTCTTTAATACTGTTAGCAAACCAGGTTATTCTATCGCCTGAAGAACACCATAACC
This sequence comes from Aramus guarauna, assembly GCA_013400195.1. Classification (NCBI taxonomy): domain Eukaryota; kingdom Metazoa; phylum Chordata; class Aves; order Gruiformes; family Aramidae; genus Aramus; species Aramus guarauna. Next base: position 193,035 of record VXBL01005982.1, on the reverse strand, counting down.
AAACACGTCTCAGGAATGGTAGTTGTCAGGAATGGCTCCTGCGACGGGAAGGAGAGAAAAATGCTTTTTAAAGAACTCCCATATTTTAGCGGTGTAGTTAATGGTGCAATATCTCATTGGGGAAAACACTGACACTAAGTGTAAGTACAGTCTCCGGTTTTTAGATAAATGAACACACCTTCAGACATAAATAACTGTACACATCCGTATGAATTTTTCCTCAGGAGAAGAGGCTTAACTGCAAGTGTACTGATTAGCTGGGGTTTATTTTGCACAGAAATTAGGTGCATGGTGAGAAATGCAGTTGTCCTGGCACTGAATGTTTATGGTGCTCAAGAAAAGCATTTTTAACACAGAGTAATATTTTTAGAGATGTACATTTATTTGTACTTCTATTGAGGTCAGCACAGTAGTGATTCTTAAAAATTAATTGGCCAAATTTAATATAGCACCATTGCAAACAGCTCTAGTTAAGATATTTAGGAACAAACAAAAAAAACCCCGACAACAACAACAACAAACTGCATCACTACATTAAAGACAACTTACATATTTTGTGTTAGTCTATAGGCAGGTGTCTCAAATTCTTTCTCTTCCTTGTCACTAGTTGCCATTAATATTCATAGAAATTTTTCACAGTTTGCAGTGGAGACCCTAAAATTCAGTATTTAATTGTGACAAGTGAGTTACATGTGAGGAAGAACATTTTTGATACTGATTTGCTTTGATTTTTATGTTTTATGATTGTAATACACTTCTGGGATGTTAAACATTGTGTTAAACAGAGAAACACAAGTGAAGTCAGTGCCTTCATGTGGCTCAGAAAAGCAGTAGTACTTTTTTCATGATAGTTGTAGTGGTTACATGTGGCCTGTCTGGTTGTGAAAAATTCTGTAGCATGGGTTTGTTATGCTATGTAAGGGGTTTTTTTTGGTAGCCTATTCTCCCTATACCCAGCCATGAGAAACAACCTGTCCCCCTGTTTAATTTTTTTACTGCTTTTTAAATTGGTATAATTTATTGCAAGCTTCTGCCAGGTCTGGGACGTCTGCTTAGGTGGTTGATGGAGAGTGATGCAAACCCCCACAAGGAAGTAAGAGGGCTGCGAGGTAAAAATAGCAGGACTGGTCCTGAGAAAAGGAAAAAAAAATGGTTTAAGGTAGAAGATGTTTCCAAGAAAAAGATGCTTTCTCAAGTGTGGGACAAGAGACACGGGGATAGATCTAACTTTCTTGATACAGATGGTCTCAAGCTTTAGAGCTGAAAATCCAAACTGCATCTAATGCACGTTCTGGGTAGAAGCCCTTTTACATTTCACAGATCAGAACTTGAACTCTCTGCATCCTAGTGGTTTTGGTTATGTGCTGAATGTTTAGGTTCAAGGTAAACTGAATATTCTTCAGCATGAACTCCTGTGATCTGACTGTGACTTACCAAAGGAGCAAACCAGAATTGCCGTAAGGTGATAATGCAGCTACCTGAGCACAGCTTTACCCGCAACCAGTGGTTATTATGGTAGGTAAATATATCTCTGCTGAGCTGTGAGCAACCAGGTTGGAAGGCAGAACTACTTGTTTAAAAATGCTTCTGCATCTAATAATTAGAAATTTATTCTCTCCTCAGTCCTCCAAATTTATTTTTTACTGTAGCACTATGTTTTTTCTAGTTGGCTGGAGACCTGGCTAGATTCTGCCTGCCTTTGGCATGCTGTTTGCTGAATATAGTGGGAAGATCTTTTCTGCTGAATTTATTTTACCAGCCTGGTGTTTATTAGACAGAAGAGGTGGCAGTCTGCTCTCATGAGTGTTGTCCTTTAGTCACAACATACAGCAGCAGTGTTGTGGCTGTATGTCTATGTGGTTCTTCATCTTTTATCCAGGATAGAATCCATGCACTGTACTTTCACCTTTGCATTTTCATAATCTCGATACATTTTCTAAATAGAATAAGAAATTTGGTCAGATGATTTTTCCATCAACCTCCAGTCATTCAGTCAGGTCTATATCAGGATTATGTGAAAATATTTTCATTTTTGTATTTTACTTCAGAAAGTTGCACGAAGCAAAAACAGTGTTTGTTCAGGAAAATTCATACTAAAACAGCTCCTAGCTGAAAGATAAGAGGAAAAACAAACAAACAAACAAACAAGAACAAAAAAACACAAGAAAAATCTAGATTGTGAGAATTAGAAAAGTACCTTCCTAATAAAAACCTTTTTTTACCTACCTACCTACCTACTTACCAACCTCTCTCTCTGTCTTTTGATCTATCTATCTATCTATCTATCTATCTATCTATCTATCTATCTATCTCTTTTCTAGGATGAAGTCAGGGATAAGAAATAGTACCTATAACTGGATTAAGGGTGTAAGAAGGTTAGCGAGAGGATGTAAGGGTTCTTTGTGAGCAGAATGACTAAGATTGTTAACAAAAATAGAATCACCTCTCGTGTTACATGCTTGGTAACATTGTGCTTGAAGTGGAAATATATGAAACAAAAAGAATCACTGGGAATCTGCAGCATTAGGTCGGGGTGGTTTGCAGTGCTGATAGTGATACCAATGGATGTTTGTCCTAGCACAGAGAGGAGGAACTCTGGAAGCAGAGTTCATCATCTCTTATGCTGAAGTAGTTTCCGAAGCGGTACACGCTTTGCACGCACACCTTGCAGGTACCAGGGAGGTTCTGTCTCCTCCTTCCGTGCCAGTCAGTAGAGTGGTCAGGTTGGGTGATGTACAAACCTCAGGCATTTTGAGGTGGCAGAGTTACAGATAAGAGGCATAAATCTTGGAAAAAAGCACAGTCGGTTATGATTTTCCCACGGAGATAAGGAGCCCTTCACTGTTTTCAAAACAGACTTGTGACTAACAGCTAGCTGTATAAATAATGGAGATCTTGTATCTTACGTGATACATAAGAATTATCCTCTCAAGATGTATGGGAGTCCCTTAAGCAAACGAAGTGTTTACTTTTCAAAGGGCTGGATAGTTTATAAAAGCTTTTCTTTACCCTTGCTTAATATGTATTTCTATTACTAGAATTTGCATTTAAGCAATTTCAGACCATGTGGGGAACATGAAGTATTTTTTATTTGTTAGAGTGAAAGAAATGTATGTCCTCATTTTTGAATTGTAGTCACTGCTTTTAAAGGTAACGGTGAACAAAATCCTCTTATGAGGCATTATTCCTATACTCTTAGTGCGGTGATGTTTTGGGTTTATATTCTGTGAAATAGGATTCTCCATGGTAAGACTTACATGGAAGAGGCCAAATTCAATGCTGTCAAAGTAAAAGGTTCAGAAAACAGATGGGCAGGATGGCGGTTTTAAGAAGCAAGGAAGAACTGTGATCCTCATGTCTGAGTGCAAACCTACGCCGTAGCAATTACATAGTATCATCTTTTCTGTCATTTCTGGCTTAGGATTTACAGGATCTCAGAACCTGTAGGTCAGACATATGTCTCCCTTTTTCCTTTCCTTCAGGAAAAAGAAGTTAATTTTAAGAGGTGCATACTTCTAAATGTCTCTTGATGTCGAAGATTGAGACTACTTTAGATGTTATGAAAATTACTCTTCAACAAAAAAAACTACCCATGTCTCTTCTGATACCTTTTTTTATTTTTAATTTTTCTTTTTTTTTTTTTTCTAAAGTTATTGCTATTACATGATAGCAGTCTGCATGAAACTTTGTCCATCCCAGGCTAAAGCTCAGATACCTCTACTAACAAAATGTAAGAGCTAGTACTTCTGGAAAACAGGTCCTACAAATTAGCTTTGAGTACTTAACTCCAAATTTATCTAGAACATTTAGCCTAATCTGATAACAGTGATGTACATTTGCACCGCATTTTTCCCCAAACGGTGGTCAGAGGGCAGGATCTACCCAAATATCCCTTATTGTGGTGACGGGTGGCTACAGCTGTGCCGTCCTGCTCCCCAGGCGCTGGAGAGCCAGGACTGATCCAACAGCTGGCCCAGGACAGATGGTGTCGGTGGGATGGAAGGCAGAGGGTGCAAAAGGCACAGCAGGTCTGGTACAGGCTCATAGCTTTCTCCTGTGAGTCTTCATTCATATAGGCCATGAATCTCGAATGCAGTGTGAACTACACTCTCCCCAGCAAAACTTTCTAGGAAAGACTACCTTGTCTATTTTTCAGGGAAGACAGTACTAGAAATGCAGGCATCGGTTGTAATCGACACCTGCTTGTAGTAGATGATGTTAAACTGAAGTGTCAACACTAGGGCAGCTGCAAACCCATCAGCTATAGATAGAAATGCAAAACAAGCTGAAATATATGTGTATTAACTTCACAGGCCCTGCTTCCGTGAGTAAAGGGAAACTGAGAACGCCACAGGAAAGTGCTCTTTGTCCTGAGTAGCCACGCACCTTAACCCATTTATGGCCTTTCTATTGATTGCCCTGCTTGCAACTTCCCTGGCCGCAGTCATCCCATTTCTAGGTCAAGAATTAATCCCTTGGTGGCCGAAGCACAGGGGTGGCAAATCCTCAAGTGGTATGATCCTCTTACGGGAAAAGTACATATGCCAGAGTTGTGGCCCTGCAAAGTGCTTTGTGGGGCACTTTCTGAGAGATTCCCACCTGTGGCTTATCCAAACACGAAGTTTTGTGTACATACCTTGTGGTGGGGACTAAGTAACCATAGGAATGGGATGGGGAGAATTAAAGGGGTGCTTGCTAGGAGGGTGTTGCCACCTGGCAGCATAACAGCTTGACAGTCTCAGTTTTGCAATTAGTCTTTTTCAACAGAGGTTTAGAAGGTCTTATGAATCACATGTGCTCAAACTAGTCTTGGGTTGTTTAATTAAGGAATGTAGTCTAGGTTCCTGGAATTGCTACAAATCTAATGATAAAAATATAAGTAACTGCTATATCTTCACTATTTATAAGCTTTGTTCACATTAAGAAGTCAGATTCTTAACACTAATCACACAGCAACGTAAAGGCTGCTTCTTATGTATGTCTTTGTGGAAGATTTGTTCACCCGTAAGCGATTATGTTGCAGCAGGCAACAGACGGTTAAGATATTTCTCCCAGTTTTACAGCCTGTATAAGGACTGTCTGGAACTGCAGCCCTTGCAATCCAGAACTGTGTAGCTCTCAAAGGACAGCTGAAAAAGGGTGACAAGACAGCACAGCTTTGTGTTCACTGCACTTTATGTGTTAGCTTTTGGTGTTGCACATTCAACTTTTTCAAGAGGTGTCAGAGAATTTTCTATTCCTAGTTCCAGCAAGAGCCCCAAAGAGGATCTCTTCTGGAGCACTGTTGATAGAGTGTGGCTTAGGGCGACATGCCCAAACATAGCACTTTACAAACAGTCACCACGTTTTTAATGGTTTTCATCAAAAGACATTTACCGCTTGTCAAAGTGTCAGCCTGACGACTAGAAGGACTGAAATACACACTGGAGAACAGGTGTATGGGCAGGACTTGTGCTAACTTCCCCGGCCATTTCCATCCGTGCTTTCTGCCCTTGATAAAAGGATTCATTCTCGGTGACCCTAGCCCCACTGTGATTCTTGAGTCTCTCAAGAGCGGAGCGTCAGTCCTGGACAGGGTGCAAGCCTTGTTCGTGTTGCTGGAGAGCAATCCCAGTGCAGCTGTGAGAAGCAGCTGCAGGGTGTCTGATGTGCATGTGGCCACCTTTGAAGGTTGGCTGGAGACATTCCAAAGTAAATGCTGGAGGATGTCACTAGCTGTCTTTCCCGCTCCTTTTCCCTATTTTTAATGTGCTCTGTCACCTCTTGTGGATGTGATTTAACTCCAGCCAGCCAGACTGCGATTCTGCTGCTGCACTGGGCTGTCTGTTCCTCCCTGCGCTGTTCCCTTCTGCTGCGCAAGGGACATAAACCGGTGGAGGCGTGAGATGGGACGAACCTTGGCTGTGTCCTCAGTGCATTCACAGTGCAACGGAGCCAGGAAAGGAAGCTGGCAGATAGGATTCACTCCTGAATTCGCATGTGATGTACGAAGTTGAATTTCTCAGCTACTGCTCTCACCCGAGCTCTGACATCGGGCATCGTGACAAAAGTCAACGCACTTCTTTGTGCTGTCAGGACATATTTCTTCTCTCTTTCTGTGAGAAAGGGGTAATGACAACAGCCTAAATCTGCAGAGATCCAGGAACCAAGTGCTTTCTCTGGAGCCTTAGTCTGGCATTTGGTTTCCTTGAGTCTCTCTTCCGAACTGCAAGGAGCTGTCACCTTTTATGACACAGCGATGCTGAATTAATTTCAGATTGTAATGAACTGAGATTTTAAAGTAGTAGGCACCATTTAAATGTGTTTCATAGACTAATATCTGTATATATAAAGATATTTATCCTCTCCAGCCCCATTATAACCAATATTAACAGAAGTTTACAAGCTTTCCTTTGTAGCGAGGAAAATTAGTTGCCCTTGCACAAACAGGGTGATTCAGATGTTACTAAACATAGAGATTCCCGTACAAGCTACCATATTTGGTCTGAAACCTCTCCTTGTCTTTCAGTAACTGGAGAGATTAAGCACCTTTTCTTTACAGATAAAGAAAAGCAAAAAGAAGCACTCTGCTCCATTTACACTGAAAGACAGTTGATCATAAAACTAGTGTTCTGCTACCTGGTTCTGGATTTATTCACTCTCAGCTTGTCATCTTCCTTGGGCACACAGTGCTCCTGGCAATTCTTCTTGGACTGTGTTACTGCTGCTAAATTCATGACAGTCTCTCATGGATCAAGACTGATATGTGGCTAGGAAGTCCAGTCGCGAGAATGTGAAAGTTGATTTTTAACAAAATATTGTAAATACAATGAGGTTAGAAGCTAACTGTTAAGATGGCAACTCATCTGATCTGCTTGCAGTTTGAGCCTGGATCTACTGATAAATTTCCATATCAAAACATTTCTTTGGATAGTAAAATCCCATGCAAAAAAAGTGGCAGGAACTTTATCGGACTAATATCCTACCTCATTCTGAGCAGCTCAGTGGACGAATTGAAGACTTAACAGTTATACAGTAGCATTGGGGTTTTCTGTAGTACAGAATTCAAGAGGGGTTTTTATATGAATGTGCTGTTATGGTAGAGATTATTATAAAAATTATGTTTCTTGAATGACTGAACCATAAAGGCAACTCAACTGTTTTTTTGTTTTTTTTTACTATGCATTGTCTTTTTCTGGGTTTATCAATTTATCCTAAGGGGCCCTTTTATCACACAGATTTTAATAGTTGATAAGACTTTACAAATGGTAGAAATTAAAGTAGCACATGTCTGAAAGTTGAGTGTCTCATAAGACTGTACAGAAAAAGAATATATGAAATGGGGAAAAGGGAGGAAGTAGGGAAAGGACATAGCAGCACATTATCACAGTCGTGAAGACATACAACAAGATTCAGGTTCTGTTCTTGGAAATTGTCAAAGTGATGGTAAAATAGGATAAAAAAGGGACAGGAGAGTACAGGCCCTACAGCAGCAAAACTTAAAAGAGACCTGTTCAAACATTATCCTGTAAAACTAAATGCAAATTCCAATTCTATTGATTTTAATGTTTTGAGGTATATCTTTAAGACTGTGAGTTAATGGAAAAGATGACTACTCAGTTTTCATCAGCCAAAATCCATGTCCCCAACCTCAGAACATTTGAACTTCATTATCCCCAAGCAGCTGTCAAACTGTCACCTTTGCATATCCCCAAAGAAGCATAACCAAGCAGTAGTTAGTCAGACTCACACAGTCTGTAAATGTGCAGGTCCGCACAATGTATATTTTAGAGCTCTAAAGGGACAGCCTCTGAATCTGTGCAAATTATCTACTGTAAATCCTATGTGTCAGGAGAAATATTTGATACTTAAAGAAGAATTAAAAAAAAAAAAAGTAAAAAAAAACGGTTAAAAAAAAAAGTAAAAAATAAAAAAAAGTAGAACAGAGACTGACCTAGAGAGATACCAAGCAATTACTCTGTTCTGGAAAAATATATAAACAATGTCAAGAGCTATTACAGAGTATTTCAGATGGCATTATGGAAGTAACCAGCAATACCGTTAAACAAATATTTTTCATTAAATCTAGTCATTTTTAGCAAAAGAAAATTGAAGAGGGAATTGATATGAAGATGCATAATAAGTCTAAGATCATCCATTTAAACAGCATTGAGGTACCACGGGCATTCAGAAAGTAGTAAGAGAACAAACCTGACCTTGCTGCACAGTGTCTTGGAAAGTCTAGAAAAAAATCTGTGAAATGTTCTCATTGTTAATTCATTAAAAACAAACAAAAAAAAATAGTAAATCTCTTTGAAGGGAGAAGATAAAAGAATATATTAAAGGGTTTTGGGAGAAGAGCTATTTGGAAATTATTGAGAGACAAAAAAAGGGCAGCTGATATAAGGCAGAAGAGTAGCTATATTGTAGGAAACAACATTCTTTCTCAGAAAGAAAGAAGGAAAGGTCTCTTAAATGAAAAGAAATATTTATGAGCATCTGTACATTTTCCAAAGGAACTCTGTGCTTCTGTATTTGAGGTTAGATTTTTGTAAAAGTAACCATTCAGCAAGTTTGGAAAAGCGGTCTACTTTGCCCTGTCTTGCATACCTATGCAGAATAATTAGCCCCTTATAAAAGCCTTGATCACATAACCTGCAAATTTAAGACATTAAATGTAAACTTGTAGACACTTCCCTGTGTCTTGTGTGGGATTTCCGTCTGCAGTTTCTTAGGAAGGGCAGGAGTATGAAAGAACTGGAGAAAATACAAAGGATTTCTTTTAAAAGATCTAAAAATCGGACTGTACGTTAAAACACTTAACTATATATAATTCAGGAGAGAGAACACTGTGGTCATATGATCATGGTCTGTACATACACCTACAAGGTAATGGTGTAAACAGGGAAAGGGCTTTATAGAGTTCCAGAAGAAAGGGGTAAAGTGAATAGTTTAAACTGAGGAGCAGAGAGGGAGGAGAAATCTAAGCAAGTATTTACAAAAAGGTTTTAGATCACAAGAGTGAAGAGAGAATGGAATAGACAACCACTGGCAAGAGTCGGTTGTAAAGACTTACATATTATGCAAAATAAATTCCAGCAACCATCATCACCTTTATTATTACATCAATATTTTATTTATCCCAAATCTCCCAAGTAAACGTAGTTTCTGGTCATCTCTGAGAATCCATTTTAAGACAGCTGGGACAGATGCCTTGTTAAAATGCCTGGTCCGCATGATATCATCAGCAGTGCAGATGAAAGTATTCTCCCTGTCCATAGAGCTCAACCAAGGCCTTGCTTCTGTTTGTATCTATCACACATTCTCTACTTCTGTTTTTCTTGAACAGAGTGATGCGCACAAAGAGATGACGGGGACTATTTTGTTGTCCTTTCTGGACTACAAGAGTGGGTTGGGGAAGAAAAGGATAATCATAAGGTATCTGAAGTATTTCACAGAATGTAATAAAGACAACCTCTTCCTTGTCCTTTGTATTGGGCTATTACAAATACGCAAGGGATTGGTCAGTCAGAACGGACTTAAACTGAATGAATAAATAGAATGGCTCCAAAGCACGGCCTTTTCAACTGCCCAGTGACCATATGTGCTGTTTAAGTGATGCCAGGCATAGCTCTGGTGCAAGCTAACTCCCCGGCTATGCCCAAGCTTACTTCAGAGCACAGCAGAAGAAAGGTTCTGCTCTCAGTGAACATGCTGGCAGTGGTCCCCACTTTTGGAAGTGGTCCCTACCTCGGGAGCAGCAAGAGAACCGAGGTGCATGGATGTGGTTTGTGTTGACACTTGCTGTCAGCCAGACAATGGTCCCTTGCCTTTTTGTTTAGGAGTACAGCTGCACCCCTTCCCCTTGTTCTCAGGAGAGAGTTTAGACCTTTATACTCTTAGGAAGCTTCAATGTTTCATAGCTGTAGGAGTGTCATTGCAGTTTAATAACAAAAGCCCTCAAAGGTGACTAGATTGCTTTTTGCTCTCCTCTGACCACAGCAGTCTGCTGACAGCCAAATACAGGAGTTTTGACTCTGCTTTTATTTGGGCTGTGCTCAAGGAAAGTTTGAATTCAAAGTAGTATTTGCAGAAAGGAGGAAAAACTAAAAATGTAAAACTCTGTTATTTTATCTGTATTCAAACAAAACATTACAGCTGGCCCTTCCACCTTTGCTAGTTTTTTCTGCTGGAAAGATAGTTTCTATTTCTGTGTAGTCCATGATGATGATTGCCATCAGCCACCTTTTAAAATGTCCAACAGTGTGCTCTCCTTGTTGTCCATGTTCTTGAGAGAGGGTCTCTCTAAACATCTTAGTGGCCAGTGCTTCTTTTTCCTCTTCGTGTTTGTCTTTAACCTTCTCATTGGTTCTGATTAATCAGGAAACTTGGCAGCGGTTAGTCTAGTGATGGGCTGAGTGATTTGCCTGGTATGTGCAGCAATATTGCCCTGCTGTTTTCTTAAACTCTCTTATCCACCTGTATTATCTTTAGGTTTGTATTTTGTAAGCTATTTCCTAAATGAGATGCTCTGGCTACAACACAAAGATGGCATAATTGCATACAGAGGATAGCAGTATGGCTCATGCTCCCGAGTGTGACTTTGCCACAAAAGAACAATAATGATACCAACAGTAACATACTTAGTGTGCAGGTGACTGTTTTCTGCTTGTGCCATGTCTTCTGTGTGAGCTCAGCAGTGTAAGAGTCAGTTGCAGGTGAAGATTTGTGCTGCATATATTTCATAACAGAGACTATACTATCACCGCAGCAACCCTATAATAACTTTCTTGGAGGATGGGTTGAAATTCATTCATGATATATTTATGGTGCAATGATGAAATGTGGCAAAGTAGACTCTACGCGCAGGAGATATATGCCCTAGAGTTCATAATCGTGCGACCTTACTTTTCTCCTTTCCTGGAAAAATGGTAAAGAACTTTGACACTTGCTGTCAGCAGGCTTGTACTTGAGGCAGGTATATAGACTTGTGGCAGGTATATAGTGACCCAGACCACAGATTAGCATGAGCACCTAGTTTGACCTTTTTCTGGTTAACGCGACACCTCACACAGTAATTTCTACAGTCAGCACCCAACCTCTCCTCCAGCTCTGGGACTGCAGAGCAAATTCCCTGACGGGTTGAAGGGCAGCATTCGGTAAGGACTCAGACTCAAAGGATGAAGAGAGCAGTGATTAGCCCCATGGAGTGGGCATTTTATTTCCATTCATGCTCTTTAAATAAGAACAGTTTTTCAGGCCAGTCTTGTGTTGAAGAGGCTGAAAGAGGCCAATAATCTTTTCTGATTGTTCTTCAGGCTGTTGGAGCCTGAGCACCACAATACCCCTATTTATCCCCTCTTTTTTTTCTGTCTGTATTTTGTTAGTGGATTTTCTTTTGTCTGTTGCTCAATCTTACAGAAGGTTCTTACATACATCCTTTTCAGAAAGATGATACAAGTTTGCCTGGGATTCAGAAGCACCTAGCTTGTGACAGTGTCTGGACTTTGACCACAGAGCTCTATAGAAGAAATGCGTTAGATGTATAAGACACAAAACTCTATGTGTTAGACTCCACCTACCAAAAAAAGGATTTTTAATTCTGGGAATTAGAAATCATGGTAACAACTGAAACTTTTCCAGCCACAAAGGTGAATAATTTCCATGTCATGATGTGGAATTATAAAGTATAAATTAGCAGAAGTAATATATCTTGTATTTTCTGGTAATGCAATGAAATCTGCATCTTTTGTAGCTACATGCATAGTAGTTAAACTGTTGTGTAATAGTAACTTGAAAAAAATACTTTGTTGTCCAAACAATTTTGACGCTTTCTTTGTCCAGATCCCTCCCTACCCCTCCCAATTCAGTTTTCAGGTTTCTTTCCTTAGCTAAAATAAATGAATAAATAAATAAATAGCAGGAACTGTCAGTCCAAGAGGACATTTGAAGGTGAACAGATACCTATTTAAAAATGATATATTCCTATAGGCCATTTTTGTCAAGCTTCTCAAAAACATTAAACTACTCTTAAAAGTGATGTTTTATTTTACATTGTATACCATAGACCATAACTGGGGACAACAAATAAAAAAGTAATGAGGCTGGAAATGAATTAACAGAAACTTTTAAAGAAAGTCTAAGATTTTAAAACATAACAGGGTTTTTATCATTATTATTATTATTTAAAGCTATGACATTTCTTACTTCCTTATGGCCTTTAATGAATAAATATTATTTGTATATGAAGGGCTTGGAACAAATGTTTAAACCAAACTTACAGTCAGAAATGTCTCTGTGGGCTTTCAAGAAATTAGTGTCCGGGTAGTACATGGTTTTTACAATGTGCTAATCAGTTTTTGTGGCATCTTCCCAAGCAAACTGATTTGTCACTTGTAGAAAAATTCCTGTACATCACTATTTGAAAGTGGAAAAGTTCGGAGCGGTTCCCTATATGCAGTAGAGAGCAAGCACTTTATTCTTCTGAATGTGATGAGGATGGAAGATTTGGCTGTACCATGTGGCATGGAGGTATATTCTCCCGAGGTCTGCATTAACTCCATCCATCCCATACCAGGGTGGATGCCACTAGCCGCGGGAGCATAGCATGATTCTCTCAATAGGTAGACTAAGGAGTACACAGGGCTGTAATCCGAATGTCCCTTTGCCTTTAGAAATGATTTCTCAGTCCACAGGTTATGGGATATTGGCAGGGCAGGTTGTTAGAGAGTCGTGGTGTCACTCTCCACCGATAAAGAGGGTGCTGTTTTCTGAGCTGGTTGAACTACAAGCTCTTTGGAATTGATGCCAGAAAGACAAAACTAAATGAATAGAGGGTGATGTTCACGCTTATTGTCCCATGACAGGTAAAACATTTGACACAGGTTCTAGAAAGAAAGAAAAAAATCATAATATTCTTCAAGCTTTATCATTCCTCCTCGGTAATATTTCAGTCTCGGGGCTCTGACTTGTCGAGAGGGTTGAATGCCACTCTGCAGGAACGTGAGTGTATGTGCCAGGCAATTTGCTTGAAGGTCAGCTTCTTAAATATGATCTTTAAAAAAAGGGTTTACACCTCTGCTGCAGCATCAAGATTCTCTAAATCTTCTTTGCTGCTGCCTGAAGCCAAAATACCAACAGGTACAGTGCAAGCGACATATGGTGAGATTCCAGTGGAGTAATTCATTAGCAGAGTGGTTATCTTGCTTTGAGGTGCAGGTTTCTGGCAGGATACTTTCTTTTTTCTTTCTTTTTTTTGTCTCTTTGTACTCTAGCATACTAACCAAAAAAACCTGCTGAGTTTCTATCTAACATCAGGAACGGATAAAATATCCTCACTAAACCAGGCATCGCTTCTCAAGATTGATAATGCTTGTAAGAACTAAAAAAGCTGTAAGCCTGAAGGGCAAACTCTGCTCTCACCTAACCCTTTGCAAACATTAGCACTTGGTTTGTGGGTGTTTTGTTTTTTTTTTTAACTAACTGCTTCACATCTGCCTCACTGCTGGTATCTGTTAGTGTAACTCTTTTTGTCTTGTTAGATGTCCAAAATACTCTGCTGGGAGGATGAAATGATGTGAGACAATTGTATTGCAAGAGCCACTCAGGTATTCCCCGGTAAGGATGCAGTCCGTCAGTATGAATTGCACGTACGTGCTTGACACGTGGCAACGCTGTTTTGCACCTGATGTGCAAAAAGCTGATCAAAACATGAGAGTTTTGCATATGACTGAGGCGTTCCTTAGGCTATGACTATATATGTGAGCAAATACAAGCTCGCTTTGCTGTAACACTAAGCTATCTGGCAGCCAGAGCGTACGTAGTGGTGTCAGCAGCAGCGCTGTGCTGGCTCACAGGCCGTGCGGGCAGGCAGGCTGTAACAGCCTGGCCGTGAGGCAATGCTAACACAGGTTTTAGGGTGGAAATGGCTCTTCTCCAGCCAAGTGAAAGCAGGCACAGAACACAGAATGTCTCAGGAAGATAACCACCTTTACCGAGGATTCGTTGCTGCAGAGACGATCTTTGTACTCCCTGTTCTTACAGCGAGTGTGGTTCATGGGCTCCCACATGTTTCTGTGAAGAAAATAATTATTTACAATAAAATTCAGTACTTGGTGCTGTAGCATGTTGTACAACTCCAGAGCCACATCCTTCCAACTTAGCAAGCTGCATGTGTGCCATATTCATCCAAGCCTCCTTCCCCAAGATTGCTTCCCATTTTTTTCTGCAGGTTATCTTGAAACTCTGTGTAATACCCTGTTCATATAAGTAGCCAACCTTCCTGTATCACACCTTGTCTTCTTCATTACCTGAATTTGATAATCTGACAAGGTGTCAGTCTTTTTATGAGTACTTTGCTGACATAGAGACTAAGTAAGTTCTTCATGTTCTTAAGTTCTTCACATGAAAAATCAGCTATGGGTTGTCCTCACTACTAGGTGTGGGAGATGCTGATAATGCTTCAAGTCCCTGTGTTAATTAAAAGGACCCTCCTTATCATGGAATATCTTTTTTCTTTTCAGGAGGTAAATTAAGAAAAATCATAATAAATTATAGTTTTCAGGTTCTGTTCTATCTGGCAAAGCTTTATTAGCTATAGTACAAATGGAACCTATTCTGGCTTTTTGGAGCACCACTCTAATATCTTCTATAGATATAAATTTTATAACAGTGTGTTAGAGATTGCCTTAATGGTATTTTTTATAGCACAAGTAATTTTATGTGTGCTTCAACACCTTTGTACATCAAGTCCTTTTAAAGTGTATTAGAGCTCTTTTTCTCCATTAAGCTGGTATATCACAGCTCAAACTGTGCTCCAAGATGACACTGTTGCTAATCAGAATAATCTCTATCCAAATAAGAAAATGCAGACTGAAACAGTAGCGAAAATCTATTCTCCAGCCTGCATTGCAGATCTCTAGTGCTTGCTACACAGCTCATCTTTGCATTGGATTCCTTAATGCCTTGAGTGGACAGTGTGTATAGGATGAATGAGAACTACGCACTGGTAAGCTGATAAGTAGATATATGCACTGCAGATAAGAGGAGTGGAAATTTGGCCATTTTTATTAGCTTGTATGGGGAAGCTGATGCTGCCATACTTGCTCTTCTTTGCTCTATTAATTGTAGATGAAATCAGCAGTTCTGTAATCAGTTCCACATAGGAAAGTGCAAGTTAATTTTTCTTGTTACGTTCTGTGGTTTTTGTGCAGGCTTTCACAGGAGGTTTCTTAGGCAGAAGGGTCTGCAGCATTAAGGACTTCAAGAGCACGACTAACATTCTCTGACTGCTCACAGGCATTCAGTCCACAGGACCAAGCTACGGTCAATCCAAAGTAAAATGCCCCAAATGCACGTGGTTTGGGCATTTGGTCCTCAGCATAACAGCTTTGCTCCCCAGATTTGCTCTTGATTTGCCACAGTGTTTGCTAAAATGAACACAGCTTCAGTGATGTCGTTCGGGACATTTTCCAACTCCGCTGTTTTCCTTGGGAAAATCCTGACATTACTGACATCAGTGAACATTTTGAAAGTGATGAAAACACCCAGCAAGGTTTCCTAGCCTTTCCTCCCCCCACCTCTCTACTTTGTATTTCTTGAAAATTGTTATGATTTCAAGAGATTTATCATTTTATAGTAGACACTTGCCGTTTGTAGAAGAGCAGACCCACAATAAAGATGGAAAAACCCCTAAGTCCTCTGAAATCTTTTCTTTCATTACTTCATTATTCCATTATTCCATTCCCCTGTCCATTCTTAAAGTATCAATTTTTCATTGTGGTACTGAAACTGGAGCTCATCAAATTCCCCAAAAGAATTTCAAGTAGAAGCTGCAATTACTGTTGTTCAGATGCTTCCAGCATGTCATGCTTCATATTTACGGGTGCCATTACTCTGTGCTGTAAAGGGTTCATTTTGGTGCAAGGAATTCTGGCGGTTTAGTGCTAACATCCAAAGGCCGTGCTGAACATTTTAGATATGTGCGGTGATTTTCCTCTGCTGCTTCCTTATTAAGTGGTGCAACTTTAATGTGTTTGTGTCGTGAGTCAGAGTGGCTTTTTACTTAAAGTAATTGACTATATAGAGTCATGGAAGTAATTGTGATCGTGAAGATGGTAGATAACCAATAAAAGTGGACAGTTATGGAAAATATTTTATAGCTGCTCAGCATCTTTTGGAAACCGAGCTGTGTGAAATACACTACAGACAACATGGAAAAGCTATGCTTTCTTTCAGCAACAGCTTTGTGTTTCTGTACTACCAATTTTTTTGTTACTCTTCCTTCTTTCACTTTGTTTAAAACAGTATTTTAGGGAGGATGAAAAGGGTCAGGTTTTGCCTGGAGCACATGTATAATTTTTCTTTAACCTTTTCAAAAAGATTTTTTTGAAAAAAAAAAAAAACAAACCTTCTTGAGATGCCTACTGGTAACTCCTTTTTTTTTTATTTTTCTGTTTAGATAGGCTTCATTGAGTTCAGTGAAAAGAATTATTTAAGTCCTTAAACAGTGAAATTATTTTTAAGTAAGAGTTTTACTGGATTAATAGAATTTGGCTGAAAGGAACATGTCATAGCATCTATTTTTTCTTTGCTTAAGGCTAAAGCAGTGTTAGATGAGTCTGAAAAATACTAAGTCTACTCTGTGTATGTCTCTTAAGTAATGGGAGCTTGGGTGTACGGCTGATTAAGCAGCTAAACACTTAACTATTGAGTAGGCTGTGGATAGTCAGAGAAGTGACTGCCAAAGGACTAACAGAAGTCTGCACAAACCACTTGTAGCAGAAGATGTACAGACCAAGAAACACCTAAATAGGCAGTTGAAAATACATAACGCAAATAAAACATGTGCTGTTTGCTAGTAACTGGAGCTTAGAGAGTGTGTTTAGCAGATGGCTAAAACAATGAAGTAAATGGTATGTATGTGATAGAAGATGAGAACTACTGGAAGAATGCATGAGCTAATGAATGAGGAACTTGGTAAATGTACATAAAATAGAGCCATAGTTTGGATTCTTTGGATTCAAGCTACAAGACAGCTGACCTCAGCAGTTCGCCAATTGTTAGGCTTGCTAGCATGATGCCATGAATACAAAAGCCCTGTGTGAGAAATCCAGTATTGAATTTTACGGCTGTGCAAGGTGAGTAATTATGCCCCTAGGAGGAGGTACAGGAGCTCTGGAGGAATCAGTTGTGACCAGTCCATGAGACCCTCTGGCCTAGAGTTTGCCTAAAGGTGACATGGCAGCTGGGGAATTGACAGAGCTGGTTGTCCTTGAGCAGTTGTGCAGTGCATGTAGGAGAGGGAAGCTTGGAAAGGAGTGGGTAGCATCTCAATCCCTTATCAGGTAGCTTCAAAAAGAAACAATGGCTTATCATTTAACTGTAGCCACATACAAAGCTGTTTCTTGGCTTTTCTTTGGAAATTTGAAATGCCTTGTTGGTTAATATCAATTTTTCACAATGGAAAAGTAGTAGGACTTGGTTTCTGTATTGTCATGTCACTCTTACTCTGGAAGCTGCTAAAACAAATCAACTTATGCAAGCATAAAAGTAGTGCAAAGTAATGTAGAATGAGATACCTATTTGACTGCATCAGGTGTGCGCTGAAGATTTAAGTGGATGTGGAGAGGTACAACTGCTCTGAATGGTTGTGCTTGCTGCTTCTCTCTGAATATTAGGGGGTCAGAGAGGTTAGAGGCTTGCAGGACTAAGCCATTTCAGCTCACACTTTCTTGCCCAAAAGTCTAGTGAACCAATGACAAGGGTGATGATTCTTTTCATGGTTCTGCCATGATTTCCTTTATGATTTGGCAGGTCACGTGTAATTCATTTACCCTTTCAGGAAATACCAATTTGGAGCATGTAGTGTTGACAAAAGCCCAATAAACATAACAAAGAGGGTGGTCCCTCTTACTTGTCCAGCCGACTGATAACAAATAAAAGGTCAGCTTCGCATTTCATAGGTCACTTACTTTTTTCTTGTGGGAACAAAGTCAATCTGCCCACTTTCCCTCCCCAAGACTGCTACCAATGGACGATGTGAATGATGATGTGACTCTTCTTGTGCTGCCACACTTTTTGGATTGGCATTTGAAAGGAAATGGTAAAAGTCAAGATGCAGTAAATATGCACTTGCTAAGGGATATATGATTTTAGGTAGAGTAAGAGACAATTTCAAAGTATCTCATCAGAAGTGAAAAAGAGAGAATGCTGCAATCTTATCATAACACTGATTAGCAACAGGTTTTACAGCTTACTAGTCTGGAACATGCTGCTTGATTATTTTGTATGTAGGAGTTGTCAATACTCGTAACTGAGCTGCCAATACCTTGCTTGTATAGGAAAGGCAATAGCCATCAGATACTTTTACAGTAACTTTTGATGCACGTTCTCAATATCTCATTGTGTTGTGTACTATAAAAAGAGAGTGTGTATGGACGAAACCTCTATATTTCGATATTAAAGTTTATATACATAGATCTTTCATCTCAACTAGCTCCATGTCCTTAGGATGTGGATATCCAAATCTGACATTGTCATTAAGAGTTTAATGACTTTTGTGCATAAGCCTATTACCCTCTTCTTCTTTGGCCTTTTCATGGCACATCATTATTTTACCTCCATTTTGTTTTATTGTACCAAGAATTGCTTTTAGCTGCCTCAAAAAAGGATTTCTACAGAGCTGAAGATCATGACAGTAGACCTGGATTGCGCGTGCATTAATGCTTCTCCCACTGTCTGATACTGTGGCTGTTTTTGTACTGGAAGCTAGTGTTTTATGATAAGTGCTTATCATAAACCACAGTTTCGAAATGTCTGATTTTGTGTTTGCAATATGAAAGTAATTTATTCAGAGAAACAGAAGAGCTATAAAAGATTTATGCACAATTAGGAGTTTAACTTGAGTAGAAATGTCAACATTTTTCTCCCCAAATGCTCCTCCGTGAAAGTACTCTCCTCTTTCCCTTGGAGGATATAGAGTAGCCTACATAAATCAAAGTATTAAGTTGATTAAATATTAAACACAAATTCTAAACTTTCATTAAAGTGGTCTGTTACCTTTGTAAGACTGAAAGCTATCTCATCCTTCTTATCTAAAGTATCATCAGTTGTACTGCAGGCAGCAGATCTCACATAGCACTGCACTCTCCTATTTGAAATGAAAAGAGATTCTGTTTCAGCGGCATGCTTAGAAAGGGGTATAAATGGATGAAATTTTGATTGTGCTACTTTGTTGTGCGCCCTTTAAACATCAGTTGATCTTGGAATGCTTTCCAGATAGCCTTCAGCAATCATGACTGCTAGCAGAAAAAAGGACATGCTAATTCTGCAAATGAGGGGTGGTCAGATGTCTCTGTCTTTGTTTACCTTCTTCTATACCCACATGGATCAGGTGGTTGTAGATGTGGTACAGGAGCCTGTACTCAACTTGAAAAGAGGGATTTTATTGAGAGAGGCAGGTTGACAATTTAGTGAAGAAATGTTTTCTTTTGCAAAACAACTGTGGGGATTTGGACACTTTCACAGGAGTGAAAGCTCCTGTACTACTTATCCCATGTTACAGTCCCTAGGTGCAGCTCAGAAAGCCCAAGTCAGGCACTTGGCTTCCCCAGGCAGTCCACGGTAAGAGGCAGAAGCTTCCGAAGAGGCAATTTAGAAAACCTGCAGCAAGAACCTGAAGCAGATCACACAAATACCCCTCAGATATTGTCATTAATGTAATGGAGCTTGAGTACACAGATCCTTTAGACATTGAAAAATATCTCAGCCTTGTACTAGGAAACCATTCAGAGACCTAATTTGTATTCTTATGCACTAAGCACTGCGTAAAGTTACAGTAAGGATATAGTCTCTGTCTATAGAGTTAATAATGTAACAGAACACTAAAGGTGTATGAGCCAAACAAACCACTCATCATTAGTGCCAGAGAAACCTACTTTGACTGCCTGCACATAAAGCACCTGCCTGTTGCTGCTGCTTAGCTTTCAGACACCAAAATCAGTGAAGGGGTTTGTCGCCTTTACTACCTCCTGAAGCTGGGCTAATGCTTAAAGAGCTGTTGTAAGCTCTCTCAAATAACCCATGTAAAGCCAAGGTAAATTAAAATTATTCTGAGTGTTACATTTAAGCATAAATAAATTTCAATCCACAGTCTTGAATTTAAGGCCTGAATCATGATTTCTAAATGCAGTGCTTTAACAGCCTCTTAAATAAACAAGGCAGTAGTGAAGATGATTGAAGGAGGGAAATACATCTATTTGTATTCATAAAAGACTTGACTCTAAAACTTATTTCTTGGCACATGGAAATGGCTCAAAGGATGTTGATCAGGTTGTGATCATTCAGGTCACACTTAAGAATCTGGTTCTGTTTGGGTCCCATGTGTTATATTCGTCTAATATAATGCGTAGAGAAAGAAAATCTAGGAACTTCAAATGCACTTCTGAGGCATTAATCAATAACTAGAATGTAAGAGACGGGCAATGGGACAGGCATTACATTGAAATCTGGCTTCATGGTTGCAGCACAACAGATCAGTTTTTATCTACCCAATTAGAATCTTTGATAAAATTTGGATAATAGGTTAGTGCTTGTTGCAGGCAATTTTATTTGACTTGCACATGTTGTATTTTGAAATAAGCAAATGGCATGCGCCTTACCATGCTGTGAAGTTTATTTTAACATGCATGCAGTGGAATAGTCAAGGAAGAACTTTGATATAGAAACTACTAGCCTAATATGTCAAATGTGGACAAAAATAAGAGGAAAATTATGAAAAATATGCTTATGAAGAAGAAAATCGTACTGATTATGGCACTTAGTGAGTGACTTTCTGGCAAAGGTATGGCTCTACTGTTTCAGAACTATCTTTACTGTGAACATGAGAGCACAGTTGTACTAAAGTTTTTTCCTTCCCTTCCATCTGGGGAATGTTCCATATTCAGAACTGTTGAGGCACTCAGTGTATCCTTGGAATCTGGTATGTTGTCACAGCAAAATTGTATTATAGTCATGACAATGAAGAGAAATGCAGAAGCTGCACCTCGTTTAAAAGGCTCCTTCATCTTTCTCTAATGATATTGACAGTCTTTTCACTGAGCAGTCTGGAAACTGCCTAGGGTAGCATTTTATAAATAAAATTAAAATTTTTTTAAAAAGTTGAAATGCTCTTATTCACAAAGATTTATCTAAATTAAGCAATTCAATCTTTTAGTTTGTGCTTTTGCAGTATAAGAGCTGTCCGTGACTACTTTCTGTCCCTGCCAGCTATTGCTCTCTTCTACTTACTGACACCCATCCAGGGCTACATACATGCAGCATGACCCTCCAGAGTTGACATTTTCCCTGCTTGCCAGGCTCATGCTTATTTTCCTCTTTTCTGTTCTCTGAATGCTTCCTATCTGTGCCTTTTAAATACTCTTTAGTTACTTCTGATAGCCCAGGTTTACTTGTCAGAGTGCAGATCACAGCACAGGGAGAGACAGCCTGGGGTGGAGAGTGGGCTGTGTTCTTTGCATGATCAGATTCAAATTACTGTTGTTGTTTCTCTTTGAATATCCTTTTTCTTACTTTCTTAAAAAAAAATAAAAATCCTTTCCTAGATCAATATCAGTGAATCTGTAATTCTTTATTAAACTGTTGGTAGTGCACTCCCTTCAGAACAGCTGTCACCACTGCTCCGGATTAACACTTTTCTTAATTACAGACTATTTATGACTCTGTAACTTAAAACCCCAGTACTTTATACTGGGAAATGGAAACAGAGAATGAAGCGCTGGAAAAGGAAATGGAATACGCTCTTGTGATTTATCTGTTTTGCATAACACAGAGGGGCATTACTTTAGCAATTGACTTTTTTTTCTTTGCTCACTGTAATGACTGCTAGACATACTGATTTAATCACCCAACCATGCAAGTGCAATGATTGTGAATCAGATCGTTGTGAAGCAAACAAATGTTTCACAGTAAATTGCCAAGGGATACCAGCTACCCTGCTCTGTTTTTACTCAAACAGATTGTCTTTTAAGCAGCTGCCTCATAAAAAGCCTTCGCTATGTATGGACCTTTAATCAAAATGTCACTAAAGCCTGCGTTCTGGTATGCTTCATTTGAAACACATCCAATGCTCTTATTTATTAAATTGTCCAATGTTGACTCCAGCCACCATTAACCCTAGTAAGCAAAGATGGATGAGGGAGTGACAAAAACCTTGTGTCAGAGCTGAGATCAGTTGTGCGTGTGTGATGTCTTAATCTATTTGTACATCCCTCTTGGGGACCATCGGGCAATTACGTTCACCCATTTCAAACACAGCCCGTCCTGTGCACTGTGATTTGATAGGAGAATGGGTAATTCCTGGTAATGACTACTACATCTGTTCAATTATATTGCATTGTATTGATGCTTAATTAGAGAATGTGTTGAAACTGGGGATGGGGACAAGTGGAAGAGGGGAGGGTTGGCTCCCAAATAAATGTCAGAGACTCTTCCCTAATAGCCTGTCTTTTTAATGTGCATTGAGTGCGCTGACAAGCATTGAGGCCTCCTGACCTTAGAGCATTTACCCCAGCCTGAGAAAGGAGAGCGAAGCCTCTTTGAGAAGGCATTGTTTTAAAGCTGAATTACATTTAATGTCATTCTTGTTCAGCTTTACTGTGAACTGACCCTTACAGCCCTTTAGCCTCACGTACACAGTTGGAAACCATTTGTGTGCCTGAGCTTTCTGAACCAAACACTTGCAGTCTCATCAAACAGGTTTTCAAAAGTGAAGCCCAAAGGTCATGAGCATGTACACTTATTTTTCTAAGGTTTATGTAAGTAATTTGTGAGCTATCTGTAAGAGTTCTTTTTCTTTTAAAGAATGAAACCGAGACTTTCATATACCTTCAATAATGACATTTAGTATTATCCTTCTATCTCCAGTTTCTCCAGATTTAAGAAAAATATTATATATCGCTATTGGAGGAGTGCAACAGAAATATAAGATCTGCACAGCTGTTCATGGCTGAACTGGCCTGTGAAGCCTGGCACTAGCCATTTCAAAAGGTTAATTTTGTAAAGTGGAAGATTGAAATATGTTTTTGGTTGCTGCTGTTTTTTTACAGGGTAATTGCATTGATTTTTTCCTGGTAGTTTACAGTATGCTAGCACTTCTGAGATACAGCTGGTCTGTCTTACACCCTGGAGAAACTTAGTCGTGATTTTAATATATCTAAGGTCCACCTGCACATGTGCAGGCACTGTCCCGATCCTGTGAGCAGGAGTTCTGTCCTCCGTGGCTTGCCAACGTACAAAGTATTTGTGGATTTGGACCTCACATTGTAATGGACAGCTTTCAAAATGGTTTTCAAGACAGAAGACTGCAGTGTTTGTGGGAACAGATTGATAACCTCTTGAACTTGAGGAAAAGAATGCATTGATTATTTTCTCGTATACTATTATCCTTTTCAAATAGCCATTAATATGCATTTGCATCCCAGGAACCACAACATGCCAGCTGCGCCTTTAGCAAAAACTCAGTGTAATTCAGCGCGACTTTGTGAAATGGAAAGAATTTAAAGACAGCATGGCTATGCTAATTTTGATGCTAATTTCTGTAGAAACTTAATATTCTGTGCCAGTCTTTTGCTTGTACAATAATCTCTGCTTTGCATCTTTTGCGTCTTTTGTCATGATATTTTACTTTTTGTTCTAAATGGCAGCACTGAATGCAGATAGTGCCTATCTTTCAGAAGACAGAGTCTATTTAGGTCTTTCCAAAAAAATATCTCTTCATTACTATAAATGCTATTACTACACATGCCACAGCAGTGGCGTGTAGGGAGGTGACAGCTTTGCACATGGGAAGTCAGGCTTTGAAAGGAAGAATATATTTGCAAATGAAACAGCTGATTAATTTGTATGTGCAGCTTTCAAGTAATATCCTTTGGAGTACACTATACAACAAATTTTCTTAAAGTATATAATAATTTGAAAAATAGAAATTAGAAGAAGAGTAACATTACACTGATGGAGTTTAGTTGGAGTCAGTTGTTTTTTTCTTAGATGCATGGGTTTATCAGAAGGTGGCATTCTGCTATCTGATGTAATAGATGTTTTATTTATGAATCCTTGTCATTATTAAACAAGAGGGATCAACATCACAGAAAACTGCATTTTAAAGGCTGTTACAAAATTTGAAGCTTGGTAATAAACCAGCTCATAGTTATGTAAAAAACCCTGCACTTTTTTTGCCAACCTTTGTTGTTTTTTCAGTGCTTAAATGATTATAGAATATTTTCAAATGAGTTTTATATTAAATGACCATTATAAATAACATATATTTTTAATAATAATAATTTCATATGGAGTTATAAGGAAGATTCTCCCTATACGATCAAGCCCTATCTTCCAGAGTGCATAAACACATACTTCCCTTTAAGCATCCCTCTATTTTTACATTTAACTTTTACACGTAGGTAAGTGGCAAACCCAGAAAAAGGCAGCCTTGCTGGATCTGAGCGCAGACTCCCAGTTCGGTTGTGTACTTCAATGCTATGACTAGTGCCACTCGCATAGGTGGAATTATGAAATAGCTCATGTACCTCGCTGCAGCAGGGCGTCTGGGGCGCATCAATGACTTGCTGGTGCTGTGTCAGTCCTGGGTGTTGGACTTCCTGCTGCTACAGCCAAAACCCCCATCAGACCCTCAGGTAAATACAGAGAAGCGAGCAACTGAGCTCCCTGCTGATGTAATGGCATTGCCTTAGTGGCACTTAATATATTCTATGAGAGGTGAAGTACTTTAATACGCATTTTTCTCACTAAAAATGCCCCAAAATCAAACACCCCCTCCCCCCCTCCAATTTTTAATGTGGATGCTGATTTATTCCTCTATTCCCTGAAAGGCAGTGAGATACACTGATTGAAGAACATATCCATGTGTCGCTAAACTGAAGGGATGTTTTGCAGTTCACTTCCTCAGAAGCGTAGGTGGGGACAGAATGAGATGGACACGTGGTCATTTCTCTGAAAGCTGATATTGGCATTCCTGTTAAATATATATATTCAATGCTGCATAACCTAAACCAAAGAAGGTTACTCTGTATACATTCAATGACTGATAATCTAAACAAAAACAAAAGCTAAACTTTTAATTTTAATGAATTACTATATATTTTATATTACTTTAGTAAGGTGGGTTTTTTTTTCAATCTAAGGTCTGATCCTGTATTCCTTTGTTAGGCTGAGGCAGGCTTTGAATTCAGTGTGATCATACCTTCTCACGGTACAGATATCATGCTGCTGCGTTATGTAGACATTATCCAGTCTCTGTTTTCACAGTTATACCTAGATACTATGATTTCTTCATGTATATTATGAAAAAAGGTAAATGTCCTACTACAAACAGATCAAACTGGTTGCATACTTTAAGGGGTAAGTGTATGCATCCTATCATGGGGGCCTGTATAGTTTATTCAGATGGAAAGCACACATGTCCAGTCCATATGTCTAGCTTCTGCATTCTAGATGCATAAAAACAAGATACTGCAATGGTAATGGCACAAATTGGGTGCCTCAGGTGAAATTCTCACTGAGTTGAATTTGTGCACCTACTCGTGGATCAATGTGAATAAGTAAGTTTCTGAATATGCTCCTGGTTTGTATGCAACTCTTTCTTTTTTCCTTTAATCTCTTCCTTAGTGATATCCAATATACCATATTTAAATTTCCTTATTCTTTTTTTCTGAGGCTAAAATGTAATGCTTATTAGTTTGGGGAAAAAGTAATTTCAATATAAATTAGGGTTAAATTATGAGTGTAATATGTTAAACACAACTGATAAAATCATTTTTTGCCCAAAACGCCTTAGCAAAATTGTGCAGTTAAGCACTTCGCAAAGTTCCATTACACTGAGATTTATTTTTCAATCATTTTTTAAGCCATGCTTTTTTATTCTCCAAAGGCATTATACCATTAACAGACTTACCATATAATATAAAACCATCCAAAAAAGTGCAGCATTTCCATATTACTTTGCATAAGGCCCAGCATCTAATCCAGGTGCCATTACTACAGTACTGTAATAACTGTAGTGATGTATGTGAGATTCGGTTTCAGTCTCCTTTTTACCAAACGGAATGTATGATTTTAGTGGAGTATCTGTGTTTGTACTGGAGTAATGAACCTAGTCCAGATTGCACTGGGTGCTCTTGAAATACTAGTTCTCAGAGGTGAAGCAAAGAGAGGATAAGAGACATTTTAGGTGCTATTCTGGGGGAACTCCCATGGGGGGGCAAATACACCAAGGTCCCTCCAGTGGCTGCTCCTCCATGAGATCTACGTGTTAGGCCATCTGTTTAGACCACTGCAATTTAAAATAAAATGATTGAGTTTCATCTAGTACAGATTAGAAACAATTTAGGGACTCTTTATTTTGAATTTACATTTGGCAGCCACAGAAATGGTAACTACTAGATTTTGAGCGTTTGATTGTTTTCTCAATGCTGAGTAATAAATGGTGCTAGATGTATGTCTGATTGTAAAAGCCTTTAATGAAACACATCTGAGGACTACTGACAGTCATTTGAGCTGAAAATTTGTTATGTCTTCTCTGTTAAACTGTTTTAGCTCTATAATCTTTGATAATTAAAACATAATAATTTTTAAGGAGTTCTTTTTACAGCTTACAGTAATTTTGCAGCTGATTCTATTTGTCAGGCTTACATTAAAGATTGAGCTTAAATTATTAAATGATATTTTGTACAACAGTAATTTCCATTAGAGGATATTTTTCATGCTATTTGCCAGGAAGCTTTAGACTCCAAAAGAACACTTTTGGCAAAGTGAAGGGAAATATTTGTGAAGCAGAAGCTGTAATTATGAACATGTGTGGCTAAACACCTGTCAGCCACTTGGTTTCTACTGAACAAGCTTATAAATTAATATGACCATGCCCTGATCTGGGCTCTTGAAAGTGAGCACCATATTTAAGGAATTATTTGGTCACTCCTGTTTAACATCTGGATCCTTTATTAAGCTTATTAAAGCAGAAAGTGCCGTCAGAGATGCAGAACTGAACTGAAACACAGGGAGAGGGTATTTCAATGGGAGGGAGCAGCAGCGAGTGGGTCCAGCCGCTGCGTCAGAGAGTGCGTGCTGTTCCCAGATTCATCTTCTGATGGAGATATTCAGGCAAGGTTTTGTTGGAAGGTGAGAACAGCCACTGAAGCTGTGCTCCAGGGCTACAAAAGAGATGTTGGGGTGAAGGAGTTAGTTGGGCCTAAACATTCTGGGTGAAGATGAAGAAACGTTTCTGCTTTTCTAGGCACTGGGGCAAACAGTGAGCAGCTCATGGTGCCATCTACAGTTGACCATTTCCATCCTGGAACCTGCCACTGGGACTCAGTATTAAGAAGCAAACCATTTGTTAGGACACTTGCCATGAACTCTTGACTTGCTACAGACTTTGTCTTGGAAGTCAGTGGTGGAACTTAAATCTCCTGAGCTGCTGGCCAAATCAGGGGGCTGTTCCTTCTCCTTCTCTCTGTACCAATGCTGCATCACTGCGCTCCTAGTGCCTCATTTATTTGTGGTACAGAGGGATTCCTTGACAGAGCAGTTGGTAGAGCAGTCATTGGTGAGCGCTCCTGCATGCTTGTTCTGTGAAGGCATTGGGGAGAGGAACCATGATTATATAGAGGAGTGTTTGGAAAAAAATTGGAAAATAGTAATAGCTTCTGTGACTCAATGGCTTAAATGTGAAATAAGAGCTTAAAAATCCCATCTAAACATTAAAATGTGTGCTACCAAAAATCAAGTGTATCCTAAAGAGTTTTCTGTCTACATTGATCCTTTCTACTGAATGGCAGATATGACACAGGAATTATGTCTTACTCCCCAAAAGTTTCACTTTGACAGTTGTAAAATAATTCTTTCAAGCAAGGATTTTAAATTTTGAAAACAGGAAGGAGCAAGAGGGTCCCTCTGGCCTTGGCTATTGGGACTGTCTTCTATCTGTAAAGTCCTCGCAGACTACATGGCCAACAGCTTGTCACATTTGGGCAGATAAGACAGTCAAAGAGGGCAAGGAAACATAGTAATATTTTTTTCTTCTTCTTACCAACAGAAGAAATATCTTTGCCTATGGAATAGATGATGCATTTTGTGCAACCATTTGCATGCACGGAGATAGCATAGCTTCTGTATTTTCCTCACTCAGTGCAGTAGCTAAATGTCATTAATTAATCTGTGCTTTTGCTTTTATTACACAAAAGTTCTTCCAAACATTTATACAAAATTGTGTAATACATTTCTCAACAGAGAGCTGGCAGTAGAAATACGTGCTTGTATCATTATTGTGTTGGAACAAAGTGGGATCTCTAAACACTTGCAGCACATACCCCTTTTCACTTAAATTTCTGAATCCTTAACCTCCTTGAAAATTGCTATTTAGTACATATAGTATTTATACAATACTTGGAAGCTGTCATACCTTCTCGTAGTCCATTAGCAAATTTCCAAATAACAGAAGGAGGAGTATTGGAGGGCTGTGCACCACCCTGAGGGGTTCATAACTGTAGAAGTTGCTCAGAAAGCCAACTGTGGCTGCATCACAAGAAGTGTGACCAGCAGGTCAAGGGAGGGGATTCTGTCCCTCCACTCTGCTCTTGTGAGACCCCACCTGGAGTACTGCAACCAGCTCTGGGGACCCCAGTACAAGAAAGACATGGAGCTGTCGGAGCAAGTCCAGAGGAGGCCACAAAGATGATCAGAGGGCTGGAGCACCTCTCCTGTGAGGACAGGCTGACAGAGTTGGGGTTGTTCAGCCTGGAGAAGAGAAGGCTCTGGGGAGACCTAATTGCGGCCTGCCAGTACCTGAAGGGGCCTACAGGAAAGATGGTGAGGGACTGTTTATCAGGGAGTGTAGTGACAGGACAAGGGGTAATGGGTTTAAGCTGAAGGAGGGTTGATTTAGATTAGATATTAGGAAGAAATTCTTCCCTGTGAGGGTGGTGAGGCACTGGAGCAGGTTGCCCAGAGAAGCTGTGGATGCCCCATCCCTGGAAGTGTTCAAGGCCAGGTTGGATGGGGCTTTGGGCAGCCTGGTCTAGTGGAGGTTGGAACTAGATGATCTTTGAGGCCCCTTCCAGCCCAAACCATTCTGTGATTCTATGATTCTATGAAGTTACAGAAAGAGGAGAAGATGTCTCTGGATGATGAATTTAAATTTCCTCCACTCTGTGGCATCTAACTGGACTGTTACAAATCCTATAGTAAGATATAGAAAATTCACAAATGCTTATACAGACTACTTTGCCTTAATTTGTTTATATGTCACATCTAAATTACATAACCGTCTTTTATTCATTTTCTGGCTATGCAGTGGAGATTCAAGAGCTTGATCTGATAACTGTGGGATTTCAGTGATCTTTGCATCAGTCTCTCCATATCTAACCCTTTTCTTTCCCTGGTTTAGAATCAGTGGGATTTTAGCACCCTATGACAATTTGTTCAGTATTTCACAAAAGCTGTCTTTATTACTCCTTCCAAAGTCTGGTTCTCTATAAATCTATCCATCCGCCCACATACCTGAAATACGAGTACTGTCAGCTTAATAGGTCATCAAAATATATAGTGGTATTAAAACTCAGTAGTTTTGCAGTAGGAAGTATAAATGCAGCAACATGGGTAATTTCTGTGTAGAAGGTTAGTAATTCCATTGTAACATATGTTCTTCCTTCACATGCCTTCTATAAATTATAGTGTTTCTGTTTGCCCTTTAGTGTTGCCTAAGAGGGACAAAGAATGGTTGAGAATCCTGCTTTTATGATAATTTTGTAGCCTTTCCCCCTTCTATCACTGACAGCAAATCTAAAAAGCATCCAATCCTCAAAGTGAAGATTTTCCAGAGCAAGAAAACAGAATGGGGTTAGCTTGAAAAAATATAGCGAGGCTTGCTCTCTCAGTTTCTGAGTCTAGTCTCATTTATCTTCATTTTTTTAAACACAACTTTTTTACTGAATAAGGACCAATGTGTTATATATTTTCTTTCCTTTTTGATAATCTAAGAAATACTGACCTATTTTGAAAACACTTCTTCCTCTTGCTACTTACAGCTTTTGTTACTTTAATAGTTGTTATTTTTGGGTGCAAGAACTATTCAGAAACGTGAGCAAAATGTGATGTTAACTGAGGAGAGCTGGATGTGGATCTCCAACATACCAGGTGACTTCAATTGGCAGAGTTAACTTCTACGCCTACGTCTTTAGATTATAAGACATTATCCAAGCAGAAGTCAGCTAATGGACCTTAAATTAGTCTACAAAGCTATGGCATATAATTACATCAATCTACTTTCCTTGAAGTCAGCAGAAAAAAATTGTATCAGTTTCATCAGGAAAAAAGTTATAGCCAGGCCATAGATCTCTTGGTTTCTTTCATCCTTGTAACTGGGCAGTGCTCTGTTCTGCAAATATAGTTTGGTATACAGGTTTAATATAAAAATAGGATTTAATGAAGTTAGAAAGATTTCTTAGGCTGGCACTTGCTATATTAAGTTCTGCTTGGAGCGTGACTAGGGGTGTACCTGTGAAACTCCTCTGACTTTAGGAAATATAATTGTCTTACTTTAAAAAAAAAAAAAGAAAAAAAAAGGTAAAAGAAAAAGAAGAAAAAAAATCTTTCTGGGCTGTCAAAATAACTGTTATGCCATGTTGGCTAATAGCGTAATGTAGATGGATGGCTCTGTAGTGTTCTGGCTGCTTTCTTCATCAATCTGATCACAGCCCAGGCGACAGCAGCAGGGTTGTACCTTCTAATTCCCCAGTAAATGACCCGTGTTTGTCTGTCTTTAATCAGACAGTCCCCGTCATCATTCAAATCACTTAGAAGTTGCTGGGAAAAGGCATGTGCACGCTCCTTTTGTCTAGTCATTGCTCGATACAGGGAAAAACTGTGTGTGGGAGAAGAGGGTTAAAATCAATTGTACTGCAAAACGTAATCACCTTTCAGTGGAACATCCATTGCTATGTTTGTGCCAAACTAATAACGATAGAAACAAACTAACCTTTTGTACAGGCTTTCTGTTGGTGCCCTTTGCAGAAAAAAAAATGACTGCTGCTTCTTTAAGTCATGGGAGCTCACGTTGGCTGTGACAGCTTTCCAATTGTTAAATAAACTCTTGACCATGGGCAGCTGTCAGACAGATACTGCACTACAGGCTTCAGTTAAAAAGAACACCAGACAAGTATTTCAACGCCTAAAGGCTCTTGTTTCAGTTTTTTGAAAGACACACTTTAAAAAAAAAATAAAAAAATACAATGAGATAATATGATTCCTTAACTGGGGGGAAAAAAAAATGTATTTTAAACATTCTGCCAGATTTTCCCATGAAAGTTTTAGGATGTGAATGTGTCCATTTCTGGAAAAAAACATTCTATGAGGAGCATGAAATATCACAAATGTACACTTTTGTCTGGTGGCATGATGGGAGAATTGAAATGCAGAAATACTGATGTTAGACCTTATATATAATGCTAATGATGTTATTTAAACTCTTGTGGGAAGGCAAGAGTAATAATACTCAACTTCCTCAGAGTTGTAGAATGCCATGTTATCATTTGTACTTTGATAGTAATCTAGAAAAACCCTTCTGAGTTTATTACTTTTTAGTATGCTGGACTCTGCTGTACTAGCTGTTTTACAGGCAGGTAAGAAAAGGACAGTTAACACTACAGAAGGTCTAATGGGCTAAGATGAATATGTAAGAAAATAATCTTTTAAGGTAAATATACAGTCAGTATTGGAAAAGCCATTATTATTTACATTTAAGTTACAGATGGGGAGGGAAATTGCCATTAAATTCAAATGAAGGTGGACTTCTTCCTATTTCCGTTTAGAAACTGATATTGTCTACCCTAACATGGCTAAAAGTCAAACATGTAGCCTAGCTACGCTGGAGAACCTCGACTAGGAATCAAAGTTGTCCAAGGCTCCACTGTGTAGAAGACAGGCAGTTCAGCTCACCTGGCTGAGGATGGAACGGAAAAATACCTTTTTCCATTGACTGAAACAGAAGTCTAGTTCAATTGCAAATTAAAACAAAAAAAGAAAACACAACCTAGCTTGAGTGACTAACTTCAAAAGGTAATGTGTGGGCTAATTGTGTGGAGGCAGGAATTCTAGACAATATTTAAGAAGTATTTATTGAAAAATCAATAATATTTTTGCAAGTTAAAGAGGAAAATTATCCGTATTTCATTTACAAGTAATAGTAGTAATAAGTAATTAATGTTTTTAAAAGTAACTTATTCCAAAATTTCAAGTTTAACTACCAAACTAATATATATTCATGTCATTCCAGTTTCCTTTTAGGACAGAGAGGAATATGTCCAGTAAAAATACAAAGCAGTGGGAAATGAAAAAAGTCAATTTAAAAATCAATCCTCCCTGATTTTTTCTATCAACTCCTCTTAGAAATAACACTCAGAATTTTTATAACTGAAATGGATCATTAAAAAAATCTCACTGCGTTCAATTATTTATTTTATGCTTTTGAAAACACTTTTGGGTAATGGGTTTCACTTTTTCACCTTTCATATACCTCATTCTTTCACACGGAAAAATAGAAACCATTCAAAAAGGGAAGATGATAGCATTTTTTTTTTATTTTGTTCATACTTGTGCTTATGAGTTTGTACTGTTCTCACAGATACACATGATGGACTTAAAGCCATGGGAAACATAATACACTATAAGAGGTGATTTTTAACAGAATTATTACTATACAAAGCTAAATGTTTATATAATATAAGGGCTTTGTGGAGATTTAAACCAGGAAGTTAATTTATTTTACATCAGATTTTGGAAAGCAAAGTATAAAAGGGAAGGTTTGGGAGCATTAACACAATGATGGAATCAATTGTAATAGTCAATGAAAACGTAATTGGTCCCTAAATCCCCACTTTCATGTGGCCATGTTAGAGATGTAAGATGTGAATGAGCAAAGAAATATAGCAGTAAGAGTACTCTTGGTGATACAATGCAAAAGGCAAAAGCAAATACAGACCTTCTCTGTTGAGCTGTTGCACCTACTAGCCTCTGTTGAACCTCCATGGAAAGGCATCAACACTAACCTGAAGAGGTCTACTTGTTATTTGGCTTGGAGATAGGTAGCTGAGTGACTCGAATGGTGCAGCAAACGTTCACTGAAGAATGTCAAAATAGCCCAAAGATTGGTCAAATCACACAAAGGGTAATCAGTATCGAGAAAAATCTAGAGAAAGAGCTACTCAGTTACAGTGGATAAAACGAGTCTTTGGACATCTGTTAAAATACTGTGTGCATCTGGAGGTCTTTCCCTTAGCACGCTTTGTCTTCTAAGCATTTAATGAGATGTTAAGCCCTGCAGCAGAGAGTTCGGTGAGGCACTGGAGGACAAACTCATGGAGTCTCCAGTCTTTTTACTCATTCTGGTACAACTCCCTGACTTTCTCAAGATTTGTGAAGATAGTGGGTGATATACCAAGTTAAGAGGTAGGCCCATTTTGAGGTAAATCCTCTTTTCATGCCAAGATATGGAGGGGGTACCTCTGGAAATGACATATCAGTGAGATTTCCATTGAAGGCACTTGCTCAAGCCCTTCTCCCAATACGCACTACTCTAGTTTCCCATTAAAAGGCTCTATTGCTAGTGAAGAGGTTTACGTTTACTAATTTATTAGCAGTTTATTACTAATCAGCTATGAGATGACTGAATTCTTAACAACTGCTCTAGTACCCATCAGTCCTTTATAAGTGCCAAAGGGTTTGTCCCAGTAAGCTTTTCTTACATTTCATGTTACACCTTTTTTTTAACAACTTCCACAATTTTCTGTGCATCCTTTTTCCTCATGGAGAATCTGGCAAGTATTTTATACAATGAAACTCCTCCTGTTAAGACTTTAGAACTATTTTATTTAGAAGCATTGATTTTTACAGTCTTTTAAAGAGTTTTTTAAAGCCTGGCCCAAATTAGAAAAAATACCTGCAAGCTAAAAATATTGTTCATAGAAATCTAGATAATCACAATCTGTGTGATAAAATCTCCTGTTGTATTATTGATTTGGCATATGTAGTCATTCAATGAATAGTCTTCTTCCAAAAATTTTGGAATTATAACTCAGCATTCTGCCATCTGGACTAGAAGTCAGTCTTTGTTGAGTGCACTGAGAAGATTTGAAAGTGTAGACAATTTTCTGAAAGCTTCTAGCCCCTGGGAACTAGATCAATTAAAATTGTTCAGTGATGAATGAGAGGAATGAAATAATTTCAGTCTGAGACTTTTTCATTACTTTTTTTTTTTTTTTTTAAATTCAGGGTGTTTTAAGATGTAATTTTTATATGTCTGAAACATCTGGAATCCAATGAGGAAATAATGGAAGCGCTGCAGAGACAGAGTGAAATCACTGTGCTTTATACAAAAATTTGGAAGGGAAAAATGAAGATATGACACAATAGAAAATAAAAGATATGACACAATAGATGAGAGTGTCAAACAAGCCAGGCCAGGGGCTGGAGGGAGGATGAAAACAGTAGCATCACGGGCAGAAGCTATGGTTAATGAGAAACCATGGTTACAACTTGCTAGTTCAATTTCTGCTACTGACTTTTTGTGAAGGCCTCAAAGACACTTTGAGCTAAACCTTCAAAAAGTTCTTGTTTACTGTGTTAGAGTATTCTGCTTGTGCAAAATAGGATTCAAATAGGATTCACGAGAGACAGTATATTGTTTGAGGAGCGACCCATTATTGATCAAGAAGAGGGATTTGTCTTAAAACCAGTACTTTTGTAAAACTCAGTACCTTCCTGTCTAGGTAGTTCCCATTCCTATCTATGCACATGTTATTTTGGTCTGCCAGAAGGTCCTTCATGTTAGATGTCACAGTCCTAAATCTTTTGTGTTTGGATGACTAATTCTTTTCTTCTGAAGTATGAGGAAGGATTGTTTAATAAAAGTAGCCAAGTTGGAACTCCATAATAGAGATTGTGCCCTTTTAAAATATTGATTATGGTTTTACAAAAAATATATTAATGACCACGGAAAGAAGGATTAAAATCAGTCCTCCATCTTCTTTCTTAGTCTTCTAAATTTTCCATATTGCAGCAAAAATGGAGCTTGTCGTTTTCCTGTCTTTCCTACTTTCATGAATAATCTAAGCAGTCATTGCTTGGATATTAAATTAAGGGTAGGAAATGGCTAGGATAAATATCTGTATCTGTTCCAGGTTTTAGAGTAGAAAGCTGTGATAATGACAGGGATGATACGATAGATGAGTTGGAGATCAAACTTTCTGCCCAGGCAAGCAACACAACCTTCTTCTGAACATGGACCTCACTGGAATAAACTTGTACCATGGCTCCTTCCATGCTACAAAATGTGACATAGCACAGAAACATAAAAACTGTACTGGATCCAATGCTTCTTTAAAGAGTCATGTTTACTGGGCACAGGGAGCTGAGCATGCACACAGGCAAAGCTCTCCTTGTTTCCTGGTGAAAAACAGCAGCCAGGAGCAGGCGCACATTGCCAGTACAGCTCATGCCACCTATCCCTGCTGCTGTCTGTCCTGCTGCTGCTTCCTTGGTGTGCCTGAAGAGGGGCTACAGGCTAGAAGATTTATTTTGGTTCGTCAGCCTGCTCCCAGTTGCTGATTTTCTCTGCTCGTGCTCTCTGTTGGGAGAGGGACCTCAAGGCCCTCAGGAAAGGTGTTGGTGGGAGTGAGCTGCAGGTCAGGCAGGTTGTCCTGGCAGGCACTGTATCAGCTCTGTCGCAGTGATCTTTGCTACACCTAGTAATAGATATGATGTCATACTTGGTTTACAGCTGGCTTAGTGTGGTGGCCACCACAGAAAACTCTATGAGAAGGATCAGGTCATCAAGGCTGGGTAGAGACTCTTTGGGGGAGGGGAGGTAAATTAGGCTTTATCACTTGGAAACAGACCTGGGTACCTGACAGGGCTGCCCTGGAGAGCACCAGGCAAACTCCAGCTGATGAAAAGTAAAAGAGACAAAAGCAAGTGGCTTGGATTTAAGTCAATGAAAGAGAACACCATCAAGGTGTAGCTTGAATATTTTGGTCCATTCCAAGCTTTTTTTTTTTTTTAGCAATCCAAGACAAGTCTTGTACATTTTATATTCAATTTTATCAACGTATTCTGACTTTTTCCCCTTTTCTTGTGCTATATAATTGTAAGTTCCTTTTGCCAGTGATCTCATTGGATATCTCTCTTTTCTTTTTGGTTTCTGTAGGATAAAATCATGGGTAGATAAGATGCAAGAAGATCTTGTAACATTAGCACGAACTGCAAGTGGAGTGGACCAGCTTGCTGCGGTGAGTAAGAAGAAGCGTCTTAAGACTGCAATAACTAGAAAGTGAAGTGAATGGTGTGCATCATCTAGGCATTATGATAATTTCATCCCAACATAGTAAAAATATTTTGGGAATTAAACTCTGCACTGCTTACTGAGAGAGAAATGAATAACACCGAAATCCATCAATTCACTCTCTTGATGTTGCAGCACTTGCTCATTGCTAATATTTAATCAGCTTTGCAGTACCAGACATAAGGCTTACCATTGTTGCAACACTTCCACCTGAAACAAGTGCTTTTATGTTATATGTTTGTCAAATACGGTATCCAGGAAGCAACCATGCATGGCAGTGGAAAATTCTGCTCTCTATTAACAAGGGAGACTATTTTTCTGACACGTTTCCTGCAATGAGGCAGCTTTTTGTTAGAAGAAATGTAGATGAGAATGAAAACTACTTTTATTCAGCTGTTCCAGTTTAACCCAAAGTGTGGTTTAGGGCAGAATTTACAAATCTTCTGTCATTGAGAGGAAACTTTTGTGCTATATTCCATTCATAGAAGGTAAAACCACATCTAAGATCGCAGAAAAATGAAATCACAATTCAGAAAATGTCCGGATTACGCTGCCTATACAACTTTGTGTGTATACATAATGATCCAGTATGTGACCACATGGTCATACATTTCCCTCTCCTTATCCCTGCACAAGTCCCATGGCTCCTTCTGTGAACCAATGGATCTCTGGGTTGATGTAGGACTGTATAATGAAGGGAAATTTCTCTATTACATCAGGAAAAGAAGTTATTCTGTCAGCCAACAAAAGCCTTTGGTGCTAGGTAGCTGAACATGAAGCTGTGAGCTTTGGTTTTCAGAAGTCATAATCTCTCCAAATGATCCACGAAATGAATACTAGCTGTATTTCAAAGCCATTAAGAAACACCCATAAAAATCAGGTGTGAAGTTTCTCAGATTTAACCCTGTGTATTAATGTATTCCTTTGACCTCAATGACTTTTTACCCAGACATCCACGCCTCATGTGAATCCTGTCCCAGAAAGACATTTTCTCTTTACTGACTGTAAAAGGAAGCTAGATGGCAAGCTCAGATGTCCACATTTACATTGTGGAATCTTCAGTGTAGATGAGATCGCCACTGTGCTGTAGAAGGAAGGCCTGTGTCACTGCATGTACATGAGGAACATAAATGAAGATTGCAGAGATTCTTTTAGTTCTGACCTTAATATTTGAGTGCTTCATATTGCAACACAATTTAAGGCAGATGATTTAGATGCACTTTTTAATCTTGGAAAACCCCAAACAAACTGAAAATGAAATCTTGAAATCCTAATACAAAGCATCAGATTGATACACACATGGGTTTCCAGCATAGGATCTCAGCAACACAGAAATGTCTATCATTTGAGCTTTCTGAGGAACCATAAGGTTTACTCAGCATGGAACACTGATGGGAGTTTTTGTAGGTGGATTTCACATGCATCTGCTGACAGAATAACAAGGCTTGCAAATCCTGTCTCTCTCTCCAGGTTTTGGTGAGGAGTTGCTGCTAAAAGGAAGGAGGGACCTTTGTGCTCATCTGTTCTAGGTGTGAACTGTTCTCTCCTGCATTTGCCAAGTTTCTTTTTCTCCACTGTCTCCCCATTAAGCATCATACCTCTGATCCACCAGTGGGCTTTCCATTCCATTCCTGATGTGCTGTGTGGGCTATCTTTCATGTCTCCTCAACATATTCTATGTTTGTATCTCAGTACCTACCTTTGCTGCCTGGCCAGTCTGCCTTTCTCCTTTACGTTGGCTTCTTATCCCTATTTTAGGATCTCTCTCAGCTTTTTCCAGTTCAGCACCTCTCTCTGGACTCTAGTTTGCCTTAGCATTTCCAAAACATTCTGTCCAGGTTGTGTGGCCAGCCTGTCCCGGTACTCCTCTTGCATCTCTTCTCTTCCAAAGATATTTTTCTTCCCCCTTCTCACCTTCCCCTCCATCACTAGTTCTCAGTCCCAGACCTATGGTTTTCTCATGTATGCTTTTTCTATTTCTCCTCCCCTTCCAGTCTCTTCTCTCCTTATTCTTTGCCTGCCACTTTCCAGTCTGTTATCTCCTTCTTCCATGTGCCAATCTTGCCCTTTGTTCTTCATTCAGTCTCCACCTCCTCTTTCTCCCACTACTTAGACCACAGGGGTGCAGAGATCACCTGAGAGACCACAGCAAGTCTGACTCTGGCTTGCAATACACCTGTGTGTAGGTTCTCAGGGATTTAGCTGATAAAATTTCTGCAGTGACCTGCAGGTGCTTTTCAGGCTAAAATTCATTAAACACTAAGGAGTAAAAAGTGTATCTTTGAACACGTGTTGAGTTTTTAATCTACAGTGCAGGGACATTAGTATTATTTCAAAGGGAAATGAGTTATAGAGGATTTCTAACTTGAGCAAAACAATGAGTTAATGTCTCAACCATTTTGCCTGCCATTTCCATGAAAGACCACATAGTAAAATAGATAATGAAAAGCCAAGAGATTGACACTGTCACTCTTTTTTACCCCAAGGAAAATGTTAGTTTATGTAGTTAATATTCAGCAAACTTACAAGCTGCTAAAAAAGTCTTATAATGAGAACCGCTGGGCAAACATAATAATATGTAGTGCTACCAGCTATACTTAAAATATACCACAGTGATACTCACCCTGAAAAAAAAAACACATTAGTCTGTGAATATTGTAGGTAAGTTCCTTTTCGAAAGCCAAAATTTATAGCACACTTCAAGCAAATAAGTTATCTCAGAGGTTATCCACAAGGTGGTCGATATGTGCTTGTAATCCTAGGATTAAAAGCATGAAAGGGGGATGCTTCCATGTAAAATATCCCTCTATATCAAAGCCATTTGTTTGACCTAAATTGCATGATGTCTTTCTCTAGCCCCAAGGTTTTAATTAGCTCTCTTGCCTGCAAGGGAGAACACAAAGCTCTGCGAGGTGTGAGCCATACAGTCTGGCCCTCTTTCCTTTTGTTTACAGGCTATTGTCACTTTTCCATTTTTAAATGGCATCCTTTTTTTTTTCTGCTTGCTGCCTATTAATGTTTAATCAGATCTCTTCTGAAATGAACCACAATCTTGGAAAAATGGAGACTACAAGACATAAAAAACAACTTGCTTGCATGCCTGTCACTTGTATTCACAGAACTTGCCTTCAGTTGCTCAAGCTTTAAAAATAATTAACAGTCAGACTGCATTTCCAGCTTTGTTTCTGATTCATTACTTCTTCTAACTCCAGAATTGTTTGGACCAAGTCTGTAGTCTTCATGTTTTTGGAAAACTTAAAAAAATGAAATAAATTTGTTCGTTTTTTTTCTGCCACTCTTCCCTCCAGAAGCAAAATGATTAATAAAAAAAGAAAAAAAAAAAAGAAAAAAGAGCAGAGTGCTCCTATTATAAAATAGTAGACATGACTTTCTGTGAACAGCTGTAGTATCAGTGTGTGTAGGATTAGAAAGCTGTACTTTGGTCAGACAGATTTTTGTTAGGAGAAATGTCTTTCCTTGTTCTAGGGAAAATCAATTTTAATTTGGCCAAGTGATTAGGTTAAAGCTTGTAGCAATGATGTATAACAAATTATAACCATTTTACAGCCTGGTCAACCTCACCCAGGACTCAGGGAAAGAAGTCCCACTCATTCAGCTGAAGTTACAATCTGTGGCTGCTTTATACAATTGAGTCTTCTATGAAGAACTCTAAAGTGACCAAGATAGCTCTCAAAGTAGCACAATTACTACATTCTCAGCTGGAGTGAATTAACTCTTCAAAACCTAGGGCTCTTTCAATTAGCTGCTGTGCCATGCAAGTCTATGGTGGTTCCATAACTTGTTGAAGATATCTTAGGGTTCACCAGTGCTACACGTGCTTCTATGTGTGCTGGATGTCTGTGGGCCTTTGTGCTGCTGGAAATTATACTACACAATGGTCCCTTCTAGAGAAATATGAAATGTTTTCCTCTGGCCATCATGGAGAGGCATAGGAGCACAGCTTGAACTCTCAATTGATTTGAATTCAGACTGGGAGAGCTTTTGACTAGAGTGAATGTAAAACTTAAAGTGTGATATGTACTTGCAAAGAAATAAAGGAATTCACATCTAAAACACCATTGAACTCAAAGGAGGGACTTGTTAGGACAATAATGGATGGGTTAACATCAGTGCCTATGTAAAAGTCTGATTTATTCTGCAATGTGTGTGTAGATATCCAGGGAGAGAGCATTTTTTATATTTAAGGTGTTTACATTCATTGTGTACTCAGTTTAATGGAATCACATTTAGGGAGAGGAATCCCCTCAGAGGAGAATTCCCTTTTCTTTGTTTGTAGACAAATTTCTTACAGTGACATTGTTTCTTACAGTGATACTGTTCTAGTGACTAACCACTCTGCCTCTTGCTTTTGCACATAAAATAGAGTAAACTATTGCAACTTTCATTAATCACAGCTTTTGAAAACATCTATATAGTGAGGATATACTAAGGAATATTCCACATTGTGTAAAAAAAGAGAAAATATTTGGAAATTTATTTAGTGAACTACTTCAATAGTGACTATGGTACTGGTGATATTTCACATACCTTTTCTCTTATTACCAATGAGAACAATATAATGTCGGTAGTGAGCAAATAACATCTTTGGATTCCACTAAAATTGGAGTTCTACACTTAACCATAGCCTTAACCAAACAAAACAGTATATTTGGAGTAGAAGGAACACACAAAATGGATGTGTGTGGAAGACAGGCAGATGAGAGATTAGGTTTATTATGGTGCACAGAGGAAACATGATCTTTAATTTATAGATATGCCTTTACTCACTAATGGTATAGGCCATACAGAGACAACCCTGATCCAACCAAGAATTGAGCTCAAATTTTCATTTTTCCATTTAGAGCTTTAACTTGAGTTCATTCTTCCTCTGAATTAGTTGTGGTTAATTATTACTTTACTGGTATGACTCAGTATGAATACTAGTAATATCTAAATGTAAGATCTGTTATCTGTAAGATCGATCGTGTTCAAAGTGTAGTTCCTCCTTGTGTCCTTCAAGTCTTATTTATACTATCTGGGCATGGTCTCAGAATGGTCTTCCAAAAACAGTTTTAAAGTATATTTTTAAATACTGCTTTTTTTGGACATTAGTAGTTTAGGGGAGATCTGGGAGAACTCCAACTTGGATTTAATAGAAATGTAATATCCTCATTACATTAATGCAAAGATTGCTTCAACAAGGCAGGAAGTCAGGATTCAAGATGCCAAAATACTCAGCTGGTTGAAAACTGGCAGAGCTCCACCGACTTCAGTGGGTTACGCTGATTTACATTAGCTAAGAATCATGCCTAACAACATTTAATTTACAATTCAAACAGGTAAAAAGTACTTTGAAAAAACAAAACATTTTTACACAAGAAACAGAGCTATCGCTTGGTCTTACTGCTGCTGTAGCTGCCCAGCTGAAAAAGGTGTTGTTGAGTCCTTTCTATGATTTAAAAGACTTTTTTTCTCTAGAAGAGCAAAAGGAATATTTCTAGCAAGGTGCTGTATATACAACAACTTAAGATTTTAAAGCAAGAAGACAAGATACACAAGAAGATCTTTGTTAAGGAGGTACAAGATGTCCAATGTGCTTCTTTAAATTTCTCTCAACAAAGACACAGCTTAGTATATGCCCTTTAATGTTATAAATATTGTCGTGTAATTTTCCTTTCAACTTAAAAAGGTTCATGTAACTTTGTCTTACTCGTGAACTCTCTGTGGTGTCAGGCATTATGAAGCTGCTCTGGTGTGAATGATACGGAGTCTACAGAGCCAACAGACTCAGAAAAAACATAAATAGATAGCAGCTTAGTGGATTTTTAAAATCCATGTAGCAAAATAAATATTGAGTATATAACTGATCTCACTAGCTTCATTTATCAGTAGGCATATTGTCTTAATAAAGACAAAAACCTGCACAAAAAGTTCAAAGTCACATTCTATACTTAGGAATAGTTACCTCAGCATGCAGAAAAAATAGGTGCAGAG
Organism: Aramus guarauna; assembly: GCA_013400195.1. Taxonomy (NCBI): domain Eukaryota; kingdom Metazoa; phylum Chordata; class Aves; order Gruiformes; family Aramidae; genus Aramus; species Aramus guarauna. The sequence continues at coordinate 150,656 of VXBL01005982.1, read as the reverse complement.
CCTACTGAACTACAGATTTAAGTAAATACATACTCCCATTTTGATGGAAATATGCTTAACTTCCATTTTTACACAGACCTTTCACAGCAAAGGCCCATGACTAAGCTAATTGACAGCTCTCTTAATCTAATAAACTACAACAAGTATGCTTCTGATTTCCAGCTCCTAAAATACCTCTAGGGACAGGAGAGAGGAGGGAGGGATCCCTGCAGCGCCCAGAGAGGAAGACCTCAGAGCAGAGAACGTGCCTTATAGCAATGCATGAGCTTGTCTGTTCCAAAATGATTGAAGAGAATCCTCTTTTACATAAACACTGTATTAAAAATGTGGGCCTGTGTTAAGAGCTTTGACGTGACAAACACACTGGAGCTTCACTACGACTGCTACGGCACAAAGTGCCATCTTGTACTGCGTAACCTTTTCAAGCAATGGCATAATTGAACAAAACAGCAGACAGAGAGGCAGTTCCAAGGAAATCTACTCTCTGAATATGTTTCCTTTTTGATACGTCGCTGCAAAAACAATCCATGCATGATGTTCATAAGGCATTCTGTTATAACAGTCCCAGGAGCTGTAGAGTGAACCCGTATAGACTGACTTGGCCTTTAAATGATATTCATACGGAGATAGAAATACCGGTTCTTCCTCCAAAATGACAGAGCTACATATGGATATTTGATGGGTGGCGATGAGTTCCATTCACAGAATGAGTCCACCAGCAACTGTTAGGAAATTTTTTATTTATTTTATCTCTTGAATGCTGTTTTATAATAATTAGCTCTTTCTTGCCGAACACGCAGCCGAGGTTCTGCATGAGCACATTTCATCCAACGCTCAGTGTGAGGTCTATGTGCCTAATGCACAGATGGCGCGAGTCTGCTGAAGCACTCAGATTGGCAGCAGATTCCCAGTCCATGCTTTTAGCTTTTCAGGTCTTGGATCAGTTTCTAGAGTTTAACTGAGATGAGTGACTTGTAAGAGAGACCGGTCTCTGATTTGAACCGCCCTGGAGCAGGGATATTCAGGAAAACTTCCTTCTGCCAGAAGGAATTATAACTTAGGGAAATTTCCTGTTGGACTCATTGTAGTTTTTAGCTAAGATGGTGTTATGTTCTTGTCATGGAACCACACAAACTAGGCCAGTCCAGTTAACAAACAATCAAACAAAAAAAAATATTTATTTTACAAGATGGAAGGGGAGAAACTAAGTTTTGTTGTAACTGAAACCACTCTGGCTGCAACAGACATTAACAATCCACAGGTTCAGGATGTCGGTCGGGAAATTAGTACTACACCGCTGACTTAAGAGCTCCTAAGGTTAATGGTTGATGACCCAAAATGTGCAAAATCACTCACCCATGTAAGATGAGGTCTCTCAGTCTGTACAGAAGATGAACCGTGGGTGGCATCCCAACCCATGGGGAGAGCCTCCGACCGCAGGCCCGCTGCCCTGAGGGAGACCGACTCAAGACGGCCCCCTCGCGGGACTCCATTTATACCCAATCCAAATCTGGCCTGTGGTCATACATGGCCACGTAGGTCCCTGTTGGCCAAAGACCTCAGCTTTGTCTCCCATCAACTGAAACTGCCAGTGCCCTGCGGGCATAATGCAAACTGTGGCGGGAAGGTTTTCCCATGGGCTTTGTCAGGGCGGGGGCATCTGCCACAGTTCTAGAGGCTCTACGGATAGAGGCTTGCCACTAACTTATTCCCTATCGAAGCTGTAATACATAACTTGCCATGTTCTCTTCATTGCCTGTATAGAGGTCTGTGCAACAGCAGGCTTTAAAAGCTTACTTGAACTTAATGTAAAATTTGTATCTGTGTGAGTCTTCCCTGCTGTCATAGGTGTTCTGAAATTGCTGCTTCAGAAGGTGGGTTGACAGATAAGTTAGCAGCAAACATTTTCATTCTTACTATTTTTTCTCTATGATCAGCATATTTATGTGGCTCTTACAAATCATGAAGTTAATGGAATGAATTAGCAAAGGCTTTATGTAAATTTGGAATTATTTATTAAAAAAATTAAGCTGACCCATGGAATTGAAATTTCTATTTATTTTTACCAGCTTTATTATTATTTTTTTTTTGTTATACTATATTTATTAGGTTGTATTCAGTTTGAAAATGCTTTAGCCAAAGGCAAAGACTTTTGTACCTCATGCTATTCTCTGATGAACTACCAGATGGACCTAGGGGATATATGGCCACATTCCAGAGTATACTATGTTCACCCTTGTTAAGGCTGAAGTAATGGAGAGTTTTATGATTGAGAAAAACATAAAGAAGAAATGTGTGAACTTGATTTTTTTTTTTTTTTTAACAATGGTTTGATTTTAAAAATAACAGCCCAAATACAATTGGTTTCTGTTTTTCTGGAGGTCTTTTCTATGGACTTCATGAGTCTGAATTTCATTTGAATATTTTGATTGCTATAGATTCTGATTAGTTTGTCACTATTTTGACCCTGAATTTTAAGACACTTCTGATGTATGACCTCTCAAACATTAATATATTGCTGAGAATGTGTGCAGTCTCCATCCTTCTTCACCCCTGAAATTGGAAAACGTAACTAATGCCACACTTGTAGACACATTCAGGGCATTTTTATGAGTAGTGCTGGTAGGTCTATAACTGCAGTTTTCTGTCAAAGTGTACTTTGTTACGTTGTCTGTCTAAGGAGTAGGAGACAAATCTGAAAGCAAGGAAACAACTCTAATTTTTTTAAAATGCCTTCAGTAATGTGTAATAAAATAGCTTATCAGTAAGTGGGATTGGTCGAGTGGGGTCTGTATGAGGCCGGTGCTCTGAAAAACTTGAATTTTTTTTAAGCATAACTTGGCTATTTACATTTATGTCTTTTGCCTCATCCCTAAGGCGAAGACACCAGTTTGCTGTCTGCGTGGTGTGTGGCAAAGGGAACTGAGGTCAGGATTACTTTTAGAATGGAATTATGAAGGGGTTGGTACAGTGAAACATGGACATTTCAGGTATTCATTGAGAAGTCAGAGTCCATTTACCAGAATTAAAAGAATGTATGAGATGGGTTAGACTGGTTAGAGATTCCCAAAATACAGTAACAGGTTTTTTTTTTACAATACAGTATTTATGAAGGTATGTCCCATTTGGGGTATACCACTGCTGCTGCTATGTTCTATGTGCAACCAGATACCAAAGCCGCAGGCATTAAAAATAGAATCCTCCAAACTAAATTCTGTTGAGTTTACACATTGCTAACCAATGTCGAGATGTCAGGAAAATTAAATCACTTTTAAAAATGCAGGCTGGGAAATTTGAAGAAACATCTGCAAGTTCCCTTTGTAATCCAAATGGAAATTAAAAGATTGTGAAAACACAGGGAGCCTCATTTATTATTTGCAGATGCTACTCTCCCTCTGCTCCCTTAGCAATAAACTGGCATTTTGAAGTTCCTTCTTCCAGCAAGTGAAATCAGCTGTAAGTCGCTAAGAATAGGTGGCTGCATTAACAAAGCTTGCCAGGCTCAAGGGAAGGGGTGGCCTAATATTACCATAGTTTTAATTACTATTTGATGATCTGGATAATCTTTGAGCAAAGCACTGTTCTTGGTTCATTTATAACTTTCCATTGGCTTTAACACTGATAAAATCTGTTCTATTGGTGCTTACGTTCAGATAATTTTCATAGAAGCTGAGAACAAATTAAAGATTTTCCTTAAAAGAAAACCCCACACCAAAACCAACAAGACCCCAAACATTAGAGCTAATCACTTTCCAAGTCCTGTGGTTAGTAAAACACCAAAAAGACTCTGCTGGTTCCCTGCGACTGAAAATTACCTTTGGGGAGCGAGTCGGTAGGTGTTAAATTGCATTAAGAGCAGCTGAGGCAGGACAAAATTTCCTATGAATAAGTGAGTTTGAAAAATTACATAAGTGCTCACCTCAAAATATGCCAGAAATGCAGAAGAAATGTGAAACACTTTCTTCCTATTGTTCTTCTGTCACAAGAAAGATTCACTTGTACATGTTGTACTCATCATGAGCTGGGATTTTTGTGTTCTCCTTCAGTCTCAGCTAAAAGCCTGAGCTAAAACTGCTATGAAACCAATAAATGATGTAGACTTGTCATTTAACAATGTATTGCTACCACTGTGAAACAAAATTGAATGCCTTAAAATACATTTTTCTTAACAAAGGGAGATTTTTAGATCTGTTTTTGATGTTTGTACAATGGCAGAGGTACAAAGCTGAACTCATGTTTTATGAAGGTTTGAATGCAAAGTGACAATTACAAAAAATAATTCTTAATTTTAAAGTCCTCTGGACTACATTGTTAGTTATCAACAGTCAAAAGTGTCTGATGATTCCATCCTACAAAGCCTCCCTGATTATCTCCTTGCCTTTGAGTACGGACCTGAGTGAGCCAATTGACTCTGGCACTACTTTTACTCTCCCTGATGTTAACTGAGGCATAAGTGTTCCCAACATCTTGCAGAATTCAGCCTGAATAAATTACTTAAAACTGAACTCTCTCTGACATTTTGTTTCCTAATGCACACATCACTACTATGATATGTTATGGTTTTCAAACCGTCAGCTGCCCTGTCACTTGTCACCCCAGATCTTTACAGCAGTCAGTGATCAAGTGATTCTATAAAGCAAGAGATACAGTAAACTATTGGGGTGGTTTTTTCCTTTGTGTTGTTGCCATGAATTTCAGGAATGAAGGCATCTCTGAGTTGCTAGGGAGCAGCTGTAATCTTATTTATACATTATATATAGCAGAGAGTAAGGCATATTTAAAATACTCAGACTGTTTTCTTTGAACATACAGAATGCTCTTTGGGAAGGAACATTTTTCAATGTCTTCCACGATGGTTTGCTTGTGATTCAAAGAAAAGAAATGTCTTGTGAGGGGAAAAAAAAAATCTCTGGCATCTATTAGAAATAGAAAGTAATACTATAACTTTGGAAATAGGATACAGTAGTAAGAAGATGGAATTTGTTCCCTCTGGGCAGATTATATAGTTGTTTGTGACTACTAAAAATTGAGTTAAAGGAAAGTATGTACAGTAATAAAAAGTTAACAATAATAATCACTCAAATGGATCAGAGTGGTTATTTCTGTTTTCCGACTTTTCTTGCTCCCAAGATCTCTTCATATGTTTGGATGTCTGTCAAATGGTCCCCCTGCTCTGCTTTTCTCACATAAATGAGATCATGACATGTAACTTCATGGCCCTCATAAAGCCAAGAAATAAAAGTAGTGAATATATGGGTGTTATAGCAAAGTTTTTAAAATTGTAACAGTTTCTGACTCTGTAAAACATGTTGAATATTTTTTTTCTGATAAAACAATATAAGTTTGTCAAAATATTTGTTTTGAAAATTTTGTCATTACCCAAAATTTCAGGAAGAAATGTATTCTTTGTTTTCAGTCTAGATGATTCCTTTCTCCTCAGGATAAAATACTAATTTCTGGGGAGTCAATCCATATGACTTTTTTTCCATTGGGGAGTGAGAGAACGTAGAACAACGAGTCAGCACAGAGCTCAGCAAGAACCTGGGCCAAGTTGAAGTAGGTGTATAAATTAGAAAAACTCTTAAGTTACCCCATTAGCTGTGTTTTTTATTTAATATTCTGATATGTTGTTTTAGTTTTGTTTGGTTATTTTTTTTTTATATGTATTTTACTTGAATCAAGAATTTTAAGGCAACTCTCTTTTGTCTAGATAGGGAGAGGACAGAAATACTCTTGTATCAGACCGAATAAAGCTCTGGAAATGCCTGTTCCTTTCAGGAACTATAAAGGTGACTTGGGTCCTTGCTCAGCCTTAGGTTTAGAAATCTCAAAGCTACATAAATTCCCTACTGTTAGCAAAGAGCAAACATAATTCTTCACTTATTGGTTTTAGCAGAGAATTACACATTGCACAGAAGCAGCTTTGGTGTTAAGTGGCACCCAAAGCAGTACGTCTTGGATGGACTTCAGAAGTTATCGTGAACCTGCTGGACCCCAGCAGTGTCCTGCAGACACCGGCGTATTTCTGCATCTTGCTCTCCAGCAATCCAGGCTCTGAATGCTCTTTTACTTTGAGGGCAGCTCTGTGCGTAAGCTACTTCTCTGCCTTTGTGACATACTGTGCTGCAGCTACTAAGTAATCTGAGGTCGCTGGTGCATGAGGTGAGAAGTGCTGGCTCTGAACGTGGTGTCAGATTAGGTCATTCAAGCACCTGTGAAAATCATTCCCCAATTCTTCTAGTTGTGGGCAGTAAATGCCAAGATAATGTAGCTTCAACCTGAGTCAGGGACAGTGGGGAGTTTTGAACTCTGCACAGTTTTAAGGGAACTGGTAACGGGGTCTGTCAGCAGTCTCAGACATGACAAGTAAGTCTAGATTTCACCCAGAGCATCCAGTCAGGAGTAAAAGGAGATGGGGCCAGGGACAGGTTGGAGACAGGGCTACAGTGTGGGTCCAATGTCCATCCAGCAGACGGAACTGGAGAACATACATCTGAGGAGTTCATTTAAGAGACGGGCTGACTATGCCATAGGGTCAAGGTCCATTGAAGGGGTAGGGCTGGAGACAGGCATACCTATACCGTAGCCAAGGACTGAGCTGAAAAGGAGCCCATGGGCAGGAGTGCAGGTGGAGGTTCCCAGTAAGGCTGGTCATGGTCATTAAGGCCTATTAGAACCCCATGGTGATAGAAAGCAAGAGAGTTTTTGGAGGGACCAGAGGCAACTGGCCATGGAAGGCCCTCTCCAGAAACAGGGTGTGGGCAGGAAGAGATTAATTTGCAAAACCTTTATTTATTTTTGCTCTGTTCTGAGGTGTGTTGGGTTTTTTTTTCTTTTTTGTAAATGTATTTAATAAGTTAATAACTTTATTAGATGAGCTTGTAAAACCTAGCTCCAGATTTCACAAGCATTCTTAGTATTTTGGTGTAGTCACTTTCAGAAAAGATGGAGGACCCACCACAAAGTTTCAGTTGATTTGGGGTCCCAAGCTCAGTAGTATCTTCGAGCAGTAGTTTTACCCTCATGATACTTACCATCTGGTCTAGAGTGATTATAAACCATTGATCATCACCAGAGTTGTCCCATCAGCCTAGCTGAGCTAAGTGATCTTGAAAGTAGTATTGCAACACCAAAAACATCAAATATATTTACCTTGTATGTATAGGTATTACTGGAATTGTTGAATTATTTTGTTCCTCTATGCCAAAGCATATTTAAAAGTAGGAAAAGATAGAGTGTTTTTTGTTAATGTTTGAAATTCTGGGTTTGAACTTCTGAAGATCTTGTCTGGTATGACTTGTATGTCCATGAAAGTATTCAGTGATGGAAATGAGATTGCCGTGTTCATGTCCTATGTTTGGGCCCTCAGCCAGGTTGCTGCTGCCCGAAGAAAAGGCTCCATTGTTTCTTAAATTGGGACACTGACAGTTTCAAACCAAACAAACAGACAAACAAACAAACAGGCAAAAGAGTTCTATTGTAGTTTAGAATAATTCAACATGGGTTATTATTCCTTGTTATTTGGGTAGTCTGCATAAACAGTGCCAAGACCACAGATCCAAAGCACAGATCATTTATTACTCTCAGGAACTTCTCCTGAGTGCAATAAAGCATAAGGGCCATTTAAATAAAATTTCAATGTTACAGCGGGCCCCAGTGCCTGCCCCATTGTAGCAAGAGCCATGCACTGAAGGTGCTTCTTTCATTCTCTCTGTACAGAAATGTTTGACTTTCCTTTGCAAGTCTTATAGAAAGCAAGGAAAATGTCTCTTTGTGAGAGATTTATAAAGGTGTCCTTGAAGACTGAGTGGAGACGGGCATGTTCTGCTGAGGGGCTGGCAGTTTTTCTAATCTTTATCGTATTTAACTATTGTCCTTCTTGTGTTGTTTCATACTAATGTGACTTTCCTTATCACATTCTCTCCCCTAAAACCTTGCAGTTCATTATACCAGAATAAATATTCAGCATTTAGAAAGCAATTTTAATACATTCTTGCCTGAATAGAAAACTCCATGGCTATTGCTTTCAGAGAAAAAATGAAGTATTTTTTGTGCTTACAGATTTTACTTAGTCATGCAATGAAACTATTCTGTGAGAAACTGCAGGGTTTTACTGACAATTTGGAGAGCTTTTAGCAAAACATTTGTGATTAAAGTACTAAAAGTGATTGTAGACCTAAAAGCCAACAGAAACTTGCATTCACATGGTCAAAGCAATTTAATAAAATGCATTCAAATTAGCTCTTCTTAACAAGCCACGGAGCCTGTCAAATTGCATTTTGAAAGACGAATGAGCACACCTTTGCCGATAAGAGTCTTTACGGCTAGTTGAGAGGAGTTTTTGTTAATTGTGTTTGACTGCTAGGTGGGAGGCTTGGAGAAGGAAAAGTTTGTCACAGGCCGCCAAATCCTGAATCATGTATTTCCCTGAGTGTTGTTGCACTGAACTGCTGCAGTGCTACGGCTGAATTAAAGAAAATGGGAGCAGGCAACAAATAAATTATGTACGCACCTCTTAAATAATTAGTGACTATTTCTTACACTGTTCCTTGGTAGTTGAGACAGGTCTTACGCTTCAGGAAAATAAAGAAGTGTGTGAAGTTCCGTGTTATTTCTGATGCCTTTTGTTTGGGAGCCTGTGGGATAAGTCTTCCACGGGCGGTAGAAGCAGGGGAGATAGGTGCTCTGTGCCCTGCCGTGGCGCAAAGCGAAGAGGAGGAGAAAGAGCCGCTGACGCAACTCCGTGTGGGAACTTGTGCAAAACTCAAAGGCTTTTTGGGGGAATTGGTTTGAAAAAAATTTTTTTTTTTTAATCACTGATAGATAACAGCTTGTGAAGCCAGCCTCAGAGTCAGGTTTTCTCAGTGGTAGGACCCACAACGCCTGCTATAAAGGTTTTAAGTTGAAGTATTGAATAGGACTCCTGTCAATAGGACTCCTGTCTCTTGTGGCGGTGATCTCCTTGTTAAGCGATTCGGGCTTTTGAACTACTCTGATAGATGGTGCTGGAGAAGAAAAATGAAAATGTTTCTTTTTTTTCTACAAATGTACCTACTAGACCACACTTTCATAGTCTGCAGCTTTCATACCATTCAAACTTGGACGTATGGGAACAACTTCCCTAAAGAAATGGTGTGCGTGAAAAATTGGAGTGCTTTCAAATTGGGCTTTAGAGGATCATATGTTTGCGAGCAGAATGAATTAGACACAGGGATGAAAGTGCAAATTTTCCACCCAGATTCTCAAACCCCTATCAGTGTGGCTTACCGTAACTTTGCTCTATATTGAAAGATTAATTCCAGTGAATTATTTGTATTGTGTTCTGGTTTGTGGGGTGCAAAATCATGCACTAAATGCTTAAAAATGTTAATGAATCAGCACGGCAGCGCTCGCCCTTGGATAGCTGGGCAGCGTGCTCTCCGAGTCATCCCGCTCATCCGTCTGCTCCAAACCTGCACTGCTTGAGCACATACTTCCCTGTGCCCCAGTGTGTATTTTATTTGCGTGTGGCCTTCTTAATTTTGTTTGTAGTATCGAGTGAAATATTTAATTACAATCAAATGGCGTTTTTTGTAATGAACTACTGTTTTCTCCAAATTTGAAGATGTTTTCGCCTAATTGAAACTCTCAAATGAAAAGGGATTATATGTAAATTTTCTAATTCCTTTCACCATTGAATAGCAAATGAAAAGCAATTGCATGAACAAATCTGAAAAAATGAGAAACCAGGAGACATTTGTACAAAGCAAACCAAACATTTTCACAAGTAAATGAATGCTTTAAAATGATTTTTTAAATTATGATTTAAAAACTTTCATTAAAGTTATTTTACAATTTTCTAGCCTATTTGTAAAATCTTGTGACCATTTTTCTATAAACTTAGTAACTTTTGATGCAGGTGTACTTCACACAGTCATGAATGAAGTTTAAAGAATTTGGCACTGCATTTCTCTTCAAAGAATAAGACACGAACACCTGGTAACACCCATGTTCTAGTTTGTTCCTTATGTGATCAAATATGTGATATTTGCTGATGATGATTCCTGGTTCAAAGCACCTGAATCTATAAAACTGATCTCTGCTCTTGCCTCTCCTGTAGGACCGTAAGCCTCTTCTGGTCACTACAGTCAATTTAAACTCTGAATCCCACTGCTGACTGTACAAATTTAATGTTTCAGAGAAAAATGTAAGAAATTCTATAGTGAACAGTTGTAGGATAAAATGTCTTTATTTCCAATTTTGTTGATTGATAATTGGCCTGTAGGCCATTTCTATTATTAATATCTGTCCTCAAATTAAAAAAAAAAAAAAAAAGAGAGAGAGATATTTTGGTTTATACCTGAATTAAACTTTCTGTGTGGCAACTTTGAAAATCAAGCACCTCAAAAATATACAAACTATAATCTGAGTTGACTAGAAACTATCGTCTTTTGTAGTGGTTTCCTGCTCATGATGCACTGATTTTTTAAAATAATTGCTGCTATATGAAGAATAAAGCATATTCCATTTACTCAGTCACTGGTGAAAAGACTGTACTTCTGAAGGAAAAAACCCAAAACCAACAGAAGTGTTATGAAATTCAAAAGTGATGAAAACCTATGACAGCTTATGAGACATGTCCGATAAAAATTTGCAGCTATCACTGCAGTTGTCAGAAATCTATTTGTGATAAATACCCATCAGCTACGAGCATCGCAGATAGATTTGTTGAGTTTCTTTCAGATCTCCGTAGCTTTAACCCAAGAAACCGGGTGGGGCTGGGAGACTCAGCCTGGTCTGCAGTTTCTCAGCTCTTGTGCTGGATGGCAGCCAGTGCATTAGTGCTGGACCCGCTCCTGCCTGTGCCTGGAATTGCTCCCCGGGAGACAGGCAGCGTTGCGGAGAGGCAGAGTACTTGAGTAAACTCAGGCCATCTGTTGGTTGCATAAATTAGTTTTCCCCATTTGCCCATCTAATCATAAGGTATCCGCTATTTTTTTTCCTTTCCCCACCCCCTCCACCCCCACCCCCCAAATAATATATTTTTTCTTCATCTAGTTGTAGGAGGAAAGAGATAGGCGAAAGGATTGCTTGCTACTTTTTTCTTCTTTACTTCTTGTAGTTGCATGCATTTCATTGTAGTGGCTTTGTTTAACAAATCAAATTATCTCCTTTTTATAGGTGTTCTGCTTTGGAAACAGTTAATGGCTCCTCAGCAGAGATAACCTTTATTCATGATAGAGGAGAAGTATGATTATAGTTCCTTTGCCCTCTTCTTCCCATCTTTTTTCCCCTTTCATTTTTTCCCCATTTCCCCCTTTTTTCTCTTTTGCCTTTTTTCCCTCTTTTCTTATTTGTTTTCTTCCTCTTCCTCTTCCTTCCTTATGACTACTAACACTATAATATGAATAAATAGATAAGAGACTAAACTGATTACATTAGCATAACTTAAATGATTTACTTCAAATGGTATGTTTGTCGTTCAGCATTCAAGGAAGAATTAAATTCAGCAATAACAATTTTATTTCAACTTCAGTCAATTTCAACAGCACTCTGGGAATCAGATTCCTTGAGCCTGTAGCAGTGGAATAGTCTGTCACTAGAAACAGCCAGTTTTGAAGATTTATTAAACAATTTTTAGTGGCATCTTCTACCTCTCAGACAAAAAGGTGAAGTATTTCTTTCACAACGTGTGTCTGGATTTGCCTAGCAATAGTCTTTCTGAAGCTCTCCAGTAAGAGTAGAGGATATCTTGATGCCTGTTCTGTCAAGTAACTTTGCTTATTTGGAATGCTTGTTGCTATTTTGATTTTTTTCCATTTTTTCCTCTTCCAGATTTATTTGAAAAACAGACATTTGTATACTGTAGAAGCCAACAACCCTCGTCAGCTAGTGGAAATTGCAGCCAGAGACATTGAAAAACTTCTGAGTAATAGGTCTAAAGCCTTGGTGGTGAGTACTAATGGGTTTGGTTTTCTATTTGTCATTTAAAAAAATATTTATTTATTATTGAAACATGCTTTTATTGTTATTTTTTCAGCCTAGGCACTTACGGGCAATGTCAGCCTGATGTGTACAGGACATGACATGTAGAAAGATGGCTCGTGACTTCATGGTAGAAAATGAACTCATTAGTTCATTGGCATAGGGCAGATGCTTATAATATTGACGGACAGATTAGGAACCATGGCCAAGTAACAAATCAAGTTATAAATAGATTGGAAAATATTCCTCTAAGTGACGCACATGAATGTTTATGACTTGAAGATCACTGTACTCTACACTCAGTAGTGATCTTGGGGAAGCAAGAAGTAGAGCTTTTTTAAAATGTGATTTAAAAATAATGGTGTCTTTGAAGTCATGATGTTCATTTGGGTATTATTGCTAACTACATCTACTGATATTCGGTCTCTTTGTCTTTTTAGTTACTCAGTCTTTCTTGATGGTAGCAACTAATTCTCCTTCAACAAATGTAGCCATGTGTGAATCAGATTCATTTCCGTACCTAATCTATTTCTGATTTGCTAATTTAATCTGTATTTCAAACATGTTTCATATCAGCAAAGTTAATCCTGAACTATTAGTGTGAAGACCATGCTGCATTGTAACCTCAAGATTCTTTATCCTTTAATAAGAAGTAACTATTTCTTTAAGGTGCTTTTGCCAGCACTCCCTCTCTCTTCTATCCCATAAGACACCAAACCTGGGTAATTGTTTTTTTATGATTCCTACTCACATCACTCTGACTTGTTTAAGTGTTGCGAGTGCTTTTCAGAAGACACTGACCAAACATGCATGGGAGGATCTGGATGAATTCATAAACATGCTTTTTACAGAGTAGAACTATTAGAAACACTTTTAAAGGATGGAACAGCAGACTGGGATTCCCTAAGCAATTACATACTCACATAGACTTGCAGATGAGTTTGGACGTGTCATTTAAAGTGAAAGAGAGAAGACAGAGGGATTAATTCACCTAACTGTAGACATCTACTCAGCTGGTCGTCCTAAGCTCCGTTTTTGTTCAGTGGAATAAAACAGGCACTTCTCAGCCAGGACTGACCTGATGTGTTCTGAATAAGACTTTTAAATGGGATGAAATACAGCCCAGAAGTCCTGACTTCTCCCTTTCTCTGTCAGAGAAGCCTCGATGTAAATGTCTATACTGTAGGTGCGTAAAGTTAGGGGAGATGTGTCCCGCTCAAGCAGCCCTTTTATCGGTACAGTTTCATGCAGCTGAAAAATCAGTCCAAGAGTGAAACTGCTGCTGCATGCTATCCTGAGGACTAGTCTTCTTGTAGGCAATGAGGTTTTTCTTAGTCCTTTGTCTGTGCACAGGTACCACAGGAGGTGCCCATTGTCCTGCCTTCTGTTCTTAGCAGGAGTTCACTCTTCCAGCTTCCATAGCTTCCCTAACATGCAACGTCCATCAGTGTTATTTGGGCCAAAGCTTCTCTGCTTCAGTCAGATGAGTGTAAAATAGATATGATTTTTTTGATTGTTTTTCTGTTTTACCTTGGTGGGCATGTGTTTATGTAGCACTCTCTGGACTTTGTATTGTTATTGCAAAATAAGTCATCTGCAGACCTTTGCAAACACACCGTTTTTTCCACCATTAACCCATATAAGTCTGATGTTTTTAAGTTATCACAGACAAATCTTATATTTTCTTCACACTCAAGATTAATGTAGGGGTTTGTGTTTGTCTGTAGTGGTTTGATCTTAAAACTTTAAGAAAATTAAATAAGCATCTCATACTTACTTTAGAAAAGATTCTAGAACAATTTTTCTGTGAATGTGGAAAAAGAAGGATGCCTACCTCATTTTAGGCAAGCCCATGGTCACTTTTTGAAAAGGGTAATACGATTCAGTTCCTTGACGTGAAAGAAGATTAAATTAGGTGAAAGATGTTCCTTCAGTCCAGTTGTAGTCTTCAGAACTTCTCAGATAATTTTAAATTAACAAGTCAATGCATCTTGAAGGCAAATAAAAAGTCCTCCAGATGTATTAGTGGCTAAAGTTGCATGACTTTAAACCCAATTTTATTATTTTGGAGGATGTGACTCATGATGTCTTTAATGCTTGGGGTTGCCATTACTACCACTGCTGCAGTAAATGTACAATACTTAGTATTTTTAGCTGCATGCCATCATTTCAGGATGTGTGTCAGCAAGACTTCTGCATGACATCTTTGTCAATCTTGCCACTTCATGCAGAGTGAAATTCATCCCCAAACAGGTGGAAATAACTTAGCTCCCCACGCCCCACTTCACTCAACTGAATTAGATTTGCCATCCTTTAAATACCGATCAATGATGCTTCTCTTCAGTGTTGGAATATCTCTATTTTTTTTTAAATTATTTTTTTCTTAATTTCCTGGGAATCATCAGAACTTACAAACATTAATTACATGATTACAACACATCTATAAGACCTTTTTTGTAGCCAAGTGATTGAAATGATCTGTTGAAACATTTTTCTACTCCAGTTCGAGGAGGACGGAGCTGTCTTACGGAGGTTGTCAGGTTTCAGATGTGCCTTGCTGAAACTTTCTGTGAATTTTGTGTACTATTTATGTCCTAATTTTTTATTTATATAAAGATTCTCATTTTATATATATAAATATATATTGTAACCTATTGTGTTTTTTTTAAGCAAGTGGTATTTAATTTCTCTGTATACATCCTAGTTTGTTATTTTTTTTCTTTTTTACTTAAAAAAAATCTTCATACATTTTAAAAATAAAAATTTATCAAAACCACTTTCCTGAGAAAACTTACTTTTCCTTTGGTATTAAATGCCAGACACAGCCAGAGCCAATGCATTAAAAAATTGGTAAAACCTGTCAAATTAATAAAACTGACTTAAGCTTTTTAATATTTTTTTTTTATTAAGTTGATTAAGTTTCTTAGTATTATTTTCATTGTTTGATTTAGCTTCTGATTTGTGATTCAGACATTTTTTCTCGACCATTATCAGGGTTAGCTGTTCTGGGGAATTCTGTTGTTTCTTTAAAAAATGTATTTCTGACGTATATTCATGTACCCAGGGGCTTTAGTCTGACTTTAAAAAAAAAAAAAAAAAGAGAGAAAAACGCCTAAAAAGCATTACTTCAGGGGAAAAATACCCTTTTATTAATCTCAGTCCTAGTGAGATCTCTTTGCTGACTCATATTCTACATGGTTATTAATTTTTGATCACTTCATGTTGGTTTGTCTTGTGCTATCACCTGACCTTAAGAGCTCCTAACGGCTCAGATATTTATACTGGCTTTTCTATTTGTAGTTATCCTAGATTTATATCTAAGCTTCCAATGACTTCTGATTTTAAACGTGCCTCTAGATTATTTTTATACACAGGAGACACTCTCTTCTTATGTCCTGCATCTGCACTATTACTTTCTACTAAGATAATTTCTTCCCCCTCCATATGTATTTCTCTTTCTTTTTTCAAGGATTATCTTTATGCTGTCATTGTATAAATAATTCAGTTTCGCTACACAAAGTTCATCTGAAGTTAAGTCTTCTTAAATCTGCTGGGTCACATTTTCTCTGAAATCAGGAGTGGAGTTGAATGGAACTGTTACTAATGACTGCACAGAGAGTTTTACCGTTGGGGCTAATATGACTCAAAGTGTTAATTAAGACCTGAATCCTGAAAAGAGTATGATGCAAGAGGATCATAAATCCTCCAGTGATGCCACGAGGAAGGTGCCAGTGAATGACATCAACAGTGTCATTGTTCAGAGACTAGCACACCCCAGGGATGCCATGGTTTTCTCTAGGCATGCTACACAAACAACCTTTGGGCAAGGTTATAATAAGCAAATATTAGTGATGACTTTTCTAATAATGTTGGCTTCCCTAGAGCTGCAAGAGCACCTTTAAAAGGGAAATAACTCTTACATTCCAAATTATTTGTGTTTCCATGGAACTTTGTGCTAGAAAACTCTCTAGCTATGACTTAAAGGTAAACTTACTTAGTGGTTCTGTGTGTTCCACACAAAAGGTTTGAGTAACGTGGAAAAGCTTTGTGATTTCATTTCTGGTTTATATGAAAAAAGCTTATAACAGAAATCTGGACAAAGATGACTTGTTCCACTGTAAGGAAAAAAAGTCTATTTTTATTTTTTCATGTATATTAATTTATGCTTGGGAGAAGCTTAAAAATGGTGTTTGAAATAGGTACCTAGCAAGGGAAGGAGAAAGGAGAAAGTCCTGATCTGAACTCAGAGGGCTTTCCTAGATAGCTATTGCTAGAAAATGTTGTACATAGAAGAAAAAGTTAGGATGAAAAGAAAATGGAGAATTTTCTAGCAAAGTGTAGTGGAGGAAGAGAGTGGTATGAATAGAAAGGAGGGAGACAGGCAACAGCCTTATAGTCGAGGATGTCAAAGACTGTCTTGCAGTAGAGCCTGTTGTTCAAATAGTGAACTTTTTTTTTGGTTTATTGTTATTTACTATTGCATATTTGCCTGGCCTAACCCTACTGAACACACACTATTTCAATATTATTGAATTTCCATATACATATGGTATGCTTATGGTCCTGCGAGGGGCAGGGGGCTGGACTCAGTCATCCTTATGGGTCCCTTCCCACTTGAGATATTCTACAGTATTACAGGCAACTTAATATTCTGTCTGTGTGCGTCTTCCTGAAAGGGGGTGTACAGACTAGCTGTTGCTACCATTGCAACCCGTATTTCCAGGTGTGTAATGGAAGATGGGTGGAGGTTTCATTGAAAATGTGGCCTGCAGTAACTACAGGCACAACTCACAAAGGTTCTTGGATATTTTTCAGGTACATGACCTTTCCCAGGATACCAATAAATGCTATGCCTAGTCCATTTGGCAGTCTGGCACCTAAGTTATTCATTTTCTATAGTTACCCTGTTTTAAAGTTCCTATCCCATTCATCAGTGCAATACATTCTGGAGCTATGTAGATCATGCTAATACATCACAATTTTTCGGTTCAGATGGAAACTAAATAATCTGAACAAAAACTTTTCTAGATACAAGAAAGTGAGGATACTTGTATTTGGAAAATACTAATATTTATTTGATGAGTATCATTAGAAATACTAAAGAGAGTATCTGACAGTGGAATCTATTTATAAAATATGGTTTGAGGAGTTACAAATATTTTCTCACTGACTATATAAAAATAAACCCTTTTAAACTCATTAATATATGAGATGGACTCATAACACATTTTTTATTACTCATGCAAAATACTGTAGTAAGCATAAGATTTGCAAAGATCCTAATTTTTGCTGTCACACTTTAAAATTTAAAATTGTAAATTGTGGGGTTGTTTTAGAAAGGAATATTTTAAAAACTCAGCACTTTGCAAAAAGGTGTGCTGGGGGGTTGTTTTCTGTTTATGCACTGTGTCGTGAGGGAAATGAAGTCTGATTTATCTTAAAGTAATATTTAATCCAGTGCTGCACGGGAAATCTAAGGTGCAGCTTCAGTCTTGCGCAATGTGAAGTCGTGAGCTGTGCAGCTCTGGCCCTTCCTCTGCCCATTACTCATTAGGTACCAGGGAGCATCCTTAATCTTTTACAGCAGAAAAATTTGCAGTTTTACCTTCTTGCTCACTTTTGCTGATATATTTGAATTGAAGAGAGAAAGCAAGTTTGGATGCCTTAAGTAACAGAAAATTAGGAGAGAAAATTATGAATAAAGAACACCTACTAAGAAGGTGTCTTTGCAAGCACAGCCTGCAGAAAATTTTGGAAATGGGGTCAAAACATCCTATTTCTTGCTTAGATAAGATCCTTTTCTGCATTCCCAAATTCTTTAACTATTGGCTACATGTTTGTGTAATCCTTGGAGATGAATCCTACTTGTCCTGCTATCCACAATTAAGGTGTATGCATATTCCCCTGCAAATCTTCTTTTCCACAGTGAAATATCTCTTTCTGGAAAGCCTCAGTGTCAGGACCTTGTCAACACTATGGTGTACTCTCACAGTGCATTTATTAATAAACTTTTCTGCCATTACTGCCCATATTCTAAGGCAACAGCATAACCGTTTGTGTAAAGCAAACACTCGAGGTTCACTAAAATACATTTCACTGGAAAATGAGAGACATTCATATTTTCACTGCCAAATTCCTGCTTAATATTTCTTTGTTTTGCTGTGGGGGTCATTTGGTTTTGCTTTTAACTATTAAACTCTTACATTAAGGTCATTCAAGGGAAGGTACTACTCAGTACCCTTGGCTTCGTGGGCTGTGTGTAGACACAGATGAGTTACATGCGGATTTGCACCTTATTGTCTAGATTTCTTCAGACATCATATCTTCATTCTAGCCTTTATGCCTTGGTTTCTTCTGGAAACTAAGTTTCCATGGAAACTGAGGCACAGATTGTGTGCTAGGAGACAGGTTCCCTCTACGTGCTGTTGGGAAATGTCCAAGGTGCACAACTGTGTCTGTGAATGAGGAGCTCAGAATGTTTATCTGCTAGTTTAGATGCAATTTCAACACAGCTGTGCAAGTGTGTCCGGATCTCTTCCTATTTCCCTGCCCGCCTGAAATAAGGCTTCAGTGTCTCACAATACAACTGGGAAACTTAAATAAACATGTGTTATAACGTATTGTGAGATTCCTGGGCAGACATGCTTTGCGCTTTGAAATAGGGTTGGGAATTTTTCTGTAGTCTGAAAGACCTATAAAACTAAAATAATTTTTTTAGGTGTGCTTGATACTATTGGTTTTTGGAAAGGATCCAAAACTCTAGCTTGAGTTTTGTTTGGATGTCTAAAACCAACCTAACATGATCAAAACCACTCTGGGACACCTACCTTCTGGTCCACTAATCTTAAATTGCCTATGCTAATGAGATACCTTTCTACTCTTTTAAAATACTCTACAGATAAATTTGAGTTGTCCACTCATTTAGCAGAACTTGCACTGGGCAGCATCTCTTGCTTTTAGCCTCTGTTGCAACTCAGCCAGCAGTCTCCTGAGCTCCACCAGAAATTCCAAAGAAGCCTAAGTAGTCACATCTAGTGGTGGAGTCCACCACTTCTACACAGTAATCTAAAGATTAGAGCTAATCACTCTGTGAGGACTTGGGCCAGGTCTCTGAGCTGAAAATATCTGTGTGTACATATGGATACATATCTGGATCTGGACACACTTTCACAGGTGTGTTGAAATTGCATCTAACCTATATTTCAGTGGTGGTGTTGTTGTTTGGTCCTTGTTACTCCTCGAGGAGCATAGGGCTGCAACAACACTATCCCACCGAACCCGGTGGGATAGTGTTGTTGCAATTTCTGTAACAGATTTTGTTTTTTACATGATTGCTAGCCCAAAACAAAACCCCCAACCTGCAGGGCCAGGGTGCAACATTTTAGTCTGGCCCGACAAGGCACGCAAGCCACCACACCACGACAAGGTAAGTTGCACCAACTAGTGGTGGATATTTCAGTGTGCATACTGGAAATATGTATTTTTTCAGTTATCTTCTAATCTCAAGGTAAATAGACAAAACATCTGACCAGAGAGGAAGATCTGCAACCCAGTTCTTTTTTTTTCCCATTTAAGACCATTCTACGAAGTCATCTGATCACAAGGCTAAAGTCCTCCAATCCATAGCATGATCTGTGCAAAATTAACATTTTTAAGCTAACAGTCACCCTCCATCATCCCTTCAAATATGTTAAATCCATTTATCCTTATTGTCAGGCTGTGAAGGCCAGAGCCTTTGCCCTTTAGCTTGAAAATTAGGTCATTCTCCAGGTGTAGTTTGGATCCTCCTAAAGTTGAGAGCAATCTGTGATTTTTACTTCCCTCATTATTTTGAAAATGGCAACAGGGTAACCACTGTGATTTTGTCATTAGAAGACACTGATGAACTAGTTCTTGAGTTGATGGAGGCACCTGATGTTTCCTGTTAGTTCCTTATGCATGGATGTGATATCCCAAAGGATCAACGGAGAAATGGAGAGGCTTCGGTTTTACTGCTGAGTTGTGGTAGCATCAGAAGGTTGATCAAGATAAAATGTCTTTCCCTTCCTCTCTTTCCCAGCTGATTTTAGGACTGTAAGCCTTGTTGGGAACTGGTTTCAAAACTGATTTCAGCACAAAAAGAAGCATTACTCGTGTCTTGATAAATTTGCTGCTATTTTCTCTTCTTTTTTTTCCTTTTTTTTTTTTTTTTTTTTCAGGTGTTTCTACCCTTTTAACTTGCCACTTACATGCAGTGTTAGACAACTGTATTGGAAAAGGCTCAAGTTGGAGAAATTCAGGGAAGGAAAAAAGCTTGAATTGTGGTTAGTCTCCCAGCAAGCAACACTTGCCCACATTTTGTTTGTGTATTTTGGTTAGTTGTTATATGAGAAGCTGGCCATCATAAGGAAGCCGGCAATGGACTTTGTGTGCTGGGTTCTTTATCAAAATAATTTCAGGTTTGACTTCAAAGAAGAGGAAGTCTACATGGATAGAAAAGAGCTGATTAACTAGAGCAAATTACTGGTCAAACAGATGAGTGAAGTTTTGTCTCTGCATGTTTTTGTGCAGTGTACATAGGTTTTAGGTTATTTTTCACTCTAACATGCTCATTTTCCCCTTGAAATTGTTAGGCCATGGCTGTTTCTTCTCTAGTATTACAAAATATTTTATTCTCTTATTTTAACTTTTGATTTCAAGCTGGAGGTGGCTCTTCCACTATAGGAAAAGATATTTAGTGAAAAGATTACATGAAGTGTGTACCAGCATCACAAACCAAATGGCTTTAATTGTGCCAATATCCTACCAGAAAAATACTGATGCTTTGTAACAATACAAATAAAATAAATTTGTCTCTGCATGAGGATTGTAAGATCATGCATACCATATGGGTTTACATGACAGTATGTCTCGGTTCTTTAAGTCTTTTCTGTTATATATTTGGTAGAATTTTATGGAGCTAGGACTCCAGGTCTATTTATATGTTTACTTTTTATATCTCCATCAATTCTCTACATACTGAGTAACTCACTGAGGTGGAAAATTTCTAAATTTTATTTCTGGATGCTTCCTGCAAGTAGTGAGAATAGATATTGTCATCTCCTTTTTGCAGCATTATATTTAGATTTCAGTCCATGACTAGAGCTGGTCCAGATAGCAGAAATAGCTACTTCAGATATGGCAGGAACTTTGCAGGTGAGTTTAAGACTGATACTGCACTTCTTTTAAAACTACCTTCACTGGAAATTTGCACACTAGCAAAAAGGTTTTACATATGCTCTTTTAGACTACAATACTAAGTCTGCTAGCCTGTATGAACCTTGCTTAAATCTCCAGATGTAAATGTAGCCTATTTTGAAAGTCAGTTGTAGTTGCTGAAGCAAATGTGTTTTGGAATGACAGCTAGCAAGACGTGACACTTATGAAGTCAAACATTTGTCAACTTGTCCACATGTCAGATGTTTGAATTTGTTTTTACTTGTCTTGCCTTGAGTCTTATTTTATTAATCAAAATCCAGGTTGTACAGATGCAACGTTATGCCTCAGAGGGTAGATTCACATAACTCACATACCTTGCAAGGCATCATAAAAGTCTGGAAAAATAAATCAGAGAGCTTGCAATGAAAGTTCTTACAAATATCTCCTATTTCTGTGTTTTTTCTTTCCTTGCCTTCTGTAGATTTTGTATTCTTGTTGACAGATAAAGAGGGGGTCGTCCCTCCCACCTCCCATATCCTCATAGTTAGCCATGAGTCATCATTTTGATTTTTGCGGACCCGCACTGCATATAGCGCTGAAATTGCATCTAGTACGCTAGCTTAGAGAGACACCTGCTGAATCTCTGTCCTGCTAGCACAGTGTATTGCAGTTAGAACTTACAAGTGGGACTGAGATGATGAAAGCGAAAAAGAGCTTGTGCCAAATAATATTATTGGATGATCAGCTTCACAATTTGACTTTTCTTTCTCCATAAACAGTAGACTGTCACTGATAACATAACTTCTTTGATGCTTTTGCATTTGGTATGGAGAAAAATATGGAGCGTCAATAGCTGTAGCAGTTATTTCCCATTGTGTTGTGTTGTTTTTTAAACTTCCTGTGGGGCATCCTTCACGTGTTTGTTACAAGCAGGGTTCTTTGTCTATGTTTATGGGCACTGAAATTTCATTTGTGGAAGATGTTCTGCAGGTGCATAGCCTCATTAAAGTGCGCATTACCCTAAGCTGAGGGCTTGATGTAGCAGCTATGAAAGGTGAAATCTTGCTCCAGATAAGTCTTTTGGTTTCCTTTGGTTATAAAGTTACTTTTTCAGCTTCAGAAGCTCAGATTCAAAAAGAAAACAATGCAACCCAAACCTCTGTTGTTGCTTTTCTTGGATTTGTTCCAGGTTTTGTCTGCAAGGCTTCTTAGCTGAGGCTTACCCTCAGGCAACTTCTCCTGCAGATATTTTTGTTTTCCTTGTATTGCTTCTGCCTGATAGGCAAAGATAAATATTTTCTTGTTTATTTCTTGGTCTGATGACTTCCATTCAGATTGTCTGCCCAAGAAACACGTTGATGCACTTATTGGTATAAGACTGTTTTCCACTGTGGCTAGAAATTTTACAGAAGAATCGCTTTCCATGATAAACCACGCATTTTTCAAAGTCACAATATTTCATGCTAGTGGTTTAATTTGCTCAAATTTGACTGGTTTAATGGAAGGTTGTCTGTCTAAACAGACTGAAGAAGAATATAGGAGTTCTTGAGCATTGTAAGAATTGGCTTCTACACCCTAATGGCATTTAGCCAATCCCCCCCAAGACTCCTTATCTTTCCTTTAGTCACTAAGATTACTCTTTCAACCACAACAAAACTGAATTTTAAAATTTTAAAATCCTCTGTGAAATGAAATCTCCACTTATTTCTTGAAAGCTCTATTAACCATTACTGAGAGGAAACAAATCTAAGTGGTGTAAGTGGTGTTTTCAGTGGTCCAAACTTGCACACGCATGTTACACATAACCTGCCATTCTTTAGTTGTGTATTGTACACACCTCTGAGCTAGATTCTGCCTTTGCGAGGACTTTTTTCCAGGTCTTGAATAATTTTGGGATTCTTTCCTGCATCTTTTCTTGTCTTTCTGTATCTTTTCGTTAAGACCATTGATACCTGACTATATGCACGATTCCAGTATTTGTCTCAGTGGAATGCTTTGTATCCTTTAATTCTCTATTTCTGCATTCCCCATTTTAAAAGTTCAAATTAGACTGTGTTGCTACAGCACCACACTAACTCACGTTGAATTTTTCACCCACTTCACCCTGTAAATACTTTTCAGGGTACTTGTGTCCAAGATAAAGTCACTGATTTCTAAATATGCCATGAAATCTGTAAATTCCTGGTTCTATTACTAATGATACATTCAATTGTATAAAAACACCTTGTCTTTGAAAGAGATCGTTTTAGCCTGTGTATTCTAGACTACTTTGTGTAATAGTTGTACAGTAAATAATGAGGGTTTCTACAAAGTAGATCTTCATACCATAGTCCAGCTGACGTGTAGTGTTTCCACAGTTTTCTTAACCAATGAGGGCTTCAAGGAAATGTTGTTTCCCATACTACTAACAGCCTTAAAATTCAGTGTTGTAACAATGAAAACTACAGAATGCATTAGTAATGTAAAGACTTATAAAATATGACAAGAGTTTCAAAGAGGCCATCTCTGCCTGTTCCCTTCAGCAGCTATTAGTGCACTTACCGGTACATTTGCCTAGCCCCTAACCTGCCTGTACTGTCTGCTTCCATGACATCCTGCAGGAAATGCTTGCAAGACCTCACTATTTATGGGTAAAAAAGTATTTTCTTGTATCTGCTCTAAACTGATCTGTGACTAGTTGCAGTGAATCCCTCCTGGTTCAGTATCGCCAGATTTGGTCTATCACAGTTTTGGCATTTGGTATATAACTTCAGCCATATCTGCCGTTAGCCGCCTGGTCTACTGAAAAGAGTGCTAGCTTTTCTCCTCTCTCCTTGGAATGCTGTCTTACTTTATATCAGCTACTTCCATCCCAGTAATCATTTTATTGGAAGAGGAGAGGCTTAAGTACAGTGCAGGAGGTTCTTCCATCATGTCTTGGGTGCCTGCACCATGCTTCAGGTCTTCTTCTAGAATATGACTGGGAATGGAATGGAATGGAACGGAACGGAACGGAATGGAACGGAACGGAACGGAACGGAACAGAACAGAACAGAACAGAACAGAATAGAATAGAATAGAATAGAATAGAATAGAATAGAATAGAAGGCATTCATCTTTCAGAACATGATTTCCCTCATTTCTTTTCTGACTTCAGATGTAATTCTTTGGCGGGCCTAAGATCAGCAGACCATGACAAAATGCTCACATGCTGCAAGTACATGTGTAGTGGTAGGTGTTCCAACAAGCACTTCTCACCAAGAAAAATCAACAGTAAATCACTATCAGCCAGACTAAATATTTAAAGTAAAAAAAAAAAAAAAAAAAATTCAGATCTAAATAAATGTTATCCAAATCTAAAATGTTTTCATGATTTTTGGTGTATTTTTAACTTTGGAAGATAAATGTAGTGAAATCTTTTTTTTTGTTTTGTTTTGTTTTTCTCTAATGAGAAATTGAAATATTTTGCTATAGTGAAACTATTTGTTTTCTCAAAATTTTTTTCCACCTTTCTGATGGTCACATTTTTAGTAAGATTGAGCTGAATGCAATATTTTTTACTATGAAGACCGAGTAAAATTAAATCTAACAATGCCGGTTCTGACTGATGAAATACGTACATGCATCAGACTAACTTTCAACTTCAGTAGAACTCTGGCTGCAATAAGGACCTATCAAATTGCAGATCAGAATCTGATTTTAACCCATTTCAGTCTTGTTCTTTGCACAAGTAGAAGATAAAACTCCACATTTGGATTGGTTGCTGGTCATGTAATTTGGTAAATTAACATTCAACAATGAGTAGTTGAATGCTAAGTAGAAAAGTAGATTTTTCTTTCAAATAGTCTTCCTATTTTTTTTTTTCCCCTTTCTGTAAAGGATTTTGTTTTCTGAGCATTATGGTAGCCACCTCCAGCATGGCCATAGTGCTTATCATCTAGCTGCAGTATCCTTAAATGCACTGTAGGACTGGATAACAATATGGGTTCAGTAGTGTAACAAATTGTTTCCTGGAACATTTGAGCTTTTCCTCAAGCATTTTGGTAGCATGCTTTGTGCCAGTATTTCAGGAGTGCAGCTAATTGGGACCCTCGGGAAAGAAAGCAGGTAAATCTGGGGCTCTTCCAAGTAAGCTGTAAAGGAATCAGATCAGCAAGGCTTGAATCTTTGGAAAAAGCTTGCTGCAGAGCTAGTTAAGAAGAAATACTGAATTTCTGTCTTCATGAAAGTAAGAAGCAGATTCAGGTAGCATGTTCACTTGGCATCTTTGTTTCATAAGTTTTTTCTCCCTTACCAGTTTAAGGTGTCCATCTGCTACCTTTAGCACATCTTTTGGGTTTTCTAGTGGAATTTCTGTGTTAAAACTTTCCTTAAGAGAACTCCTGTCAGCTTTCTTTGCAACATTGACTTTTGATGTACTTGTTAGTACAAAAGGCAAAATTCCCCAGGAACCCAGCAATTGCCTTGCACCATAAGTCTCTGTGGAAAAGCTCAGAAAGTAGGATATGCTGAGGGAAAGCAATGTAATAAACTGTTTTGTGCTATCTCCTCAAGGTCTAAATTGCAAGTTCTAACTTTCTGTGATCCAACTATAAACTTCCTTATAAACAAATGTAAGCTTCACCTGTGAAAAGCTTTATTAATCAGTAGAAGCTGAACTACTTCACATGTTCTTTATGTTAATCCTTTTTTTGAATTAAGATTCCCTTTGATGGGGAAGCTTCAAGAAACAAGGTGATGACACATTTTACGATGTGTCAATGTGATGAAGATATGGTTTCTTCAAAGTTCAAGGGCTGTCCATGAACATTTTTCACTCCCTTTTATGCAGCTGCTTAGCAGATACAGATTGATGCTCTTCAGCTAGATTCCTAAAGGGCTCAGATTTACTCTATATTTGGATTTGATTTATGAACTCACGTGGAGGTGGAAGTTGTCCCCAGTGGTCTCTCTACAATCATGTTTACATGTCTGTTCCTAGTGTTCAGAGGGGAGGAGACTCATTACACTAGCTCCAAAGGCTGGAAAGTCTCCAAAGTATGCCTGATTTTAACACACCTGACTGTCCTGGTGGAATCAGAAACATGGAATCACCTAGGACCAAGTTCCACCTGTGGCATATAGACATGAGATGAGCACAGCAGAAGGACAGATATGTAAGTGCTAAGCACAGGATGTTTTACATAGATACAACTGAAATCTGCTCTCTGGAGCATTGTCGTTTGGGTCACCTAGGGAAGCTTCTGCCCAGATTCTCTGAACCATTGATGCCAGCAAAGTTAGTAAATAAGGCATTTCCTAATTAGTGGTTTGTTTGCCTTTTTTTTGGCTACATTCTTCTTAGTCTTATTCTAGGCTCTTAATTTCCTTCTTTTTTTTTTTTTTAATTCCCCCTCCCCCCATAAATTATGTCTTTCTGCTAATATTTTGCAAACACAAAACCAGTCAGTTTGTTCTTCCAAGTTGATGGAGATGATCTTGGTCAAAGAAAATCACCATCAGTAGAAGATATAGAACACCAAGGGAGGGGAGTGAATCCACAAGTATGTTTCAATAGTTTGCATTGGATTGTGACTGCCAGAGGAATTGACTTTTATTTAATATTAATTTTCAAAATAGTTGAAAAACATTAATATTGATTTGGAAGTGATCTCACAAATAGAAATCATTTAGAAGCCACTGTTGCAGGTGAGTACAGAATACAACACATTCCGACAGAGTGTGGTGGTGTCTAGTTTAGCTATGAGAAAATACAACTTTTGTATAACTGTTCTTTTATGGATTATGCCTTCCATAAAAAAGCAGTTTGAATTCCTCATGAGGTTTTGGGTGTTTTGGTTGGTTTATTTAATTTTGCTTGATGGGGGGGTGGGGGTGTTGGGTTTTTTTTTGTTTTGTTTTTTTTTTTCTTTTTCATTCCTTACAAGCTGAAAGAAATGCATTGTATTAGTTTTTAACACCTTGCCTCTGTTCAGTTAATAGTGACATCATTAACCTATTTCAAGTTTTTCATTTTTTAATAGCTAGAGAAGTTCTGCCAGTCTGGAGGTTCAGAACACCCTGAGACAAAGATTGCTTTATTTATAGAATTGTTTGGGGATTTGATGTATTTTCAATTCACTATTTCTTATTAAAACTTCAATCACCCACCACTTTATTGTAATTAAAACTGCCCCAAGGCAATAAATTTTGTTCTACGCAAATATGACAGGTATAATTATGGAAAATCGAATTGTTCACATATTGCTGCTTTTCATGTGGTGTTAAAATAAGTGATGAAGCAATTAGTTTTTTTTTCTCTTTACATACTAGAACAAACCAGAACAACTTTTCCTTGAACCCAGATCCGTCATGCACTCTCCTGGCTCCACGAATTCTGCAGTTATCTCCAGACCAAAGATAGGAAGTTGTTGATTTGCACCCTGTTGAGTTAGTACAGGGGAAAATGTTTCTGTGCAGTGTTGGACTTACTGGGGCAGCAGCATGGAGAAGGGTGAAGGCTTCCTGTCCTGGAGTAGTGTGGTCAGTGCAGTGTTCAGTGGGTCATATGAGGATGGGACAATGGTGTTTCCTTCAAGATTCCTCCGTTAACATCTTCATTACTTCCAGCTCTGCCATTGCTAAGGAAAAGTATGTATTTCGTTACATGTAGCTTACAAACCTGAAATTCATCAGTGGTTATGTTTCAAGCGTGTTTCCTCAAATATTTCGGCGGTGTGACCTCGGCAGGTTGCACCAGGGAGCTAGCAGGGAACACTTGCCAAAACCAAAAAGATCATGAAGATGCTTTAGGTCTTGCCCTCTTGTACAGAAGATCCTTACATAACCCTTCAGCTTCAATTTTTCCTTGCACGGTGGCTGTGGCCGGGTTTCTTCTCCTTTGCTCTTTATGCTGTCTCCAAGTTGGTTTGTGTTACAGCAGTAGTGACTCACTAATGCTCAGTCCAGTGTAAAGCACCAAACAGACAGCCTCTGCAGCTAAATTCAGTGGCTATTCCCCGCGTACCTTGTCAGAGTCAGAGCACCGTGGAGCAATAATTTTGGTTTTGCTGGATGTGTTTGGGCGGATGGTGCAGGAGTGGGCGGCTGTAACGCTCTTCTTGCTGAGCAGGCAGTGAGCAATCCCCCTTGATGTTTGTTCTGGCTTTTTTTTTTCTCCCTCTCTTTTTTGTTTTTTTTTTTTTTATTAAGAGTTTACATGTATTCTGGAGTTGTCAGAGTGTGTTTATGTAGAACCAGGTCTTTAAAAAAATTAATACGAATGAACAGAAAATGCTAGAGGAGCATGTTTACCTGTTCCCAAGGTGATAAAAGCAGATTGAGTTGAAATCCTAGGGGTGAATATTTTCAGGTGTTCAAACAGAATCAGCCCTTAGCAACATAGAAGATACTGACGTGTGTAAACCATGAGGTCCCACCGGGCACTTCCTCAGCATTTCCTAACCGTGTTCTCTTCCACAGCATTAATGACATGCCAGCCTTCCCACCGGCTTGGCAAAGGAGTCTTTCCCTCCTGGCCCTCCAACTATCCTCTTGTTTCTCTTTTTTCTCTCAAAGCCTGTATACATTTTAATAGCTATATGCCAGGAAAAGTTAATAATTGAAGACCATCTGAAAGACATTCTTTTCATGAGCAATGGAGGGGAATGGAAGTCAAAGGACTAGTCCATGGCATTTTGCAGTTCTAGGAAGAGCATTTCATCTCATGACACATTTCATGGGCTTCAACTCCTTGTCAAAAGATGGTAACATATCTACATGTGGTTCTGTCTTCTTATGTGTACTAAAACTTTGAAAATACTATGTATAAATGTGTGTCTGTAATGAAAGTACACTGTTGTAACTTCAAAGTTAAGGTTATCATCTGAAAAAGTTTTCATTAAGAATATACTTCTGTTTTTTCTCCACAACTAAAAATCCAGATGATGTAATTTTACCCTCAATTATCATTTTCTATTCTTTTTGATTTTTCTGTATATTTTCTGTGTAGCCTGTGTATTACAACCTCAACTCTTAATTTTTTATATGCATCTTATTTTTAAGTTATCATTTTCTAAAGCCAATGCTTGCTACAGCCAATCTTTGCATTTACTAAGAATATACTAAAGAGGTGACTACAGAGGATGGAAACGAGGGAAAATTAATGTTACAAAGTACAAACTGTGGTGTAGCATAACTATAATCATGTGCCGTTGTAGCTGGGAGAGTGGAGCATAGGTACTGTAATAAAGTGCTTTAACTTTTTGATTTCAGGGTTTTAACCTTTTAATGAAGCATGTTATGCTTTTAACTGTTCTAATATTTTATAAAAGGCCTTTCTGTATATGCAATAGATTCTCATAAGATACGTATTTGCATAGATAATAATTTCTGCGTTGTAGGTAAAGCTTGTGGTTGCAGGCTGTGTTCCTGATTTTGTGCAGAATTAGGCACAGATTTAGTATTAAGCATGAAATAGTATTACTTTTTTTTTTTTTTTATTTCTCAGTACATAGTTATACTCTAGATAGCCTCATGAGTTATTAGTAATATTCTTGGTTAAGCTGTTTAAATAAAATACTTCTGTTAAGACGTCTTCATTGTGGTCTCAGCTGCAACAACTATTGTCCATGGATTAGAATTTGTAGGAAGGCCATGGAGTGGCAGGGATGTGGGAATGAGATGTGCTTTTGCAGGATACTTGACTACCTGCTCTGATTTATTATTTAGCTGGGAGCTATGTTCAGTTCAGCAGGGGACCTTTTCTTCCTGCAGTTCCACTGAGATCTCTGTGTGTCAAGTTACTCTTGTGCAGTGACTTGGACATTGTTCCTACTCGCATGCTACTACTGCATGCTTTCAACAGAATGTGTTTTCACAGTGGCCTCAATGCCTAGAAAAGACTATTTCACATTTGTTTCTACGCTCTCTGATACTCAGCACATTCACACAAACATTATACTGCTAATTGCTTCTTTACTGACAGCCATGTGTCAGCTTGGAAACTATAGAATTCCGTTCTGTTATATAGAATGAAAATAATGACAGTAAATAGCTGCATAATTAGAAGCTCTCTTACTATGGCAGAGTAAACTCCCATCTTTTCAAATTGCATCTAATCCCTGCAAAGGATTCTCATATCTTATTGATGTGTTTGAGTAAGGATCAGGCAAGCGAGCGGGGAAAGTGATAAATGTTGATGGAACCAAGTCTTCATTTGGTTCCTGTAAGGAGGGCGTTGGGATGGAGCAATGTGTCTATCAACATGTACTGGAGGGATTTCTGCATTTGCAAAATTCTCCTATGTTATGAATTAAAATTATAATAGTAATCTAGCTAACTATGTAAGTCACTTAATGCAAGGGAAAATACTGCTGTCTAAAAAGGATAGATATAGAAATACAAAGTTTCAAAAGTATCGAAGTTAAACCTTTGGATCTGCAGTGAGAATCATTGCAATATCTACTCTTTATAATAATGGAATAAAAGTCTAGGCTCTGATATTTTTCCAAGCAATTTTTTTATCTGTGGTTGTAATGGCTGCAATAAAAATGGAGCACTACAGTAAAAACCACCGGGAAGCATTTGTGATCAGCAAATAAATTCCATAGACAAGGGCTGCGCAATTGCTTAGAAACTGTCTGTATCTGCTTTCTCAGCCCCACAAGCAGTTTTCTGAGGAAATATTTCATGGCAGCCCACAGCATATTAAAGGCAGGGGACTCAGATAACCTGACAGAGATAGGAAGATTACAGATAGTTTTCAATTTTTCACAGGTTTTCAAAATGAAGACTGATATGCCAACTGTGTCAGTACTTGTGCTCCCACTGAACCATTGCTGTGTCATGGAGTCCAAGTGAACTGTGTGTCACATCTATATCTATCTATATCTATATCTATATCTATATCTATATCTATATATCTATATCTATATCTATATCTATATCTATATCATCTATCCCCTGCAATACATTTTAGAGCTGCATGCAAGAAAGTGTAAATCCCTGACACAAGACATGCTGGTAACAGATTCATTTTTATAGCGTTCTCCATAAGGTATCCTTGAGTTCGCTTTGTTTATACCATCTACTAAATGCTGAATACGAAATGGAAAAAACCCATGGTATATGATTCGTTTTGCTTAAATTAAGCTTTGTAAAAGAAAGTTGTCTAGTCTAAGCTAGGAATGTAGGCTTCCTCTGTGCCTGCTGGAAAATAGGCACTGCCAGAGTGGAGTGGAGGATTCATTTCACTCTCTTTCAGCCCTTTCTATATTTCTATATTTCAGCCCCCAGTGCTATATTTCCTCTTCTGCAGCAGAGAAAAACATGTGATGCTTTTAAATTTCTTTAAAATTTAGCCCCTTCTTGCTCATCTACCTTGTGGATTTTATTTTTTTTTTTAATGTCAGCAGTGACCTGCAACCTTTTTGTACCACCTGCAAGTCCTTATTCTCTTTGAAAATCTCAAGCTCCTATATGTTCAAGTATAAATACTAATTCTTTCATGCATTTGACAGATTTTCCAAATTGGCAAACATTTAAGAACAGAACAGATAGAAATAGCAGGCTTCTGTCTGACCTGCAAACCTCAGTATTAGTTTTCATTAATACCTGGAGATGTAGTGGGCATCATTTGTATCTGTGTAACCTCCCTAGGCTCAACAGATTTTCCAGAATTATATTTTCCCCTATCAATTGAGAATCAAAGCTGTAACCAACCTGTCCATCGGACATCAATTTTGTGACTGGCAGAACCAAAGGAAACATTGTCTCATGTTCTTCCTCATTGACTAATAAAGAAGGTGCCAGTTACAATGGATCAGGTTTTCGTTTGGTTTTGGCTCAACTTCTGTGTAGGTCTGGCTCAAGGCATTTTTATGATGAGATCTTTGGAATTCCTGGGAGGGTTTTTTAGGTGCATTGATTTCTATGAAATTGACCATTTGAGTTGAATTTAGGACACTGAAACAGGTAGCCCAAATCTGGTCATCTTCCCTGTAAGCTGCCAAAGTGTTGAAGAATGATGACGAATGGGGAAGCTGCTTTCACAGAGCAGGGTTTTATTCTGAAATCCCCTGCACATCATTTTCAGGGAACTGGCATGTAAGAGGGTTCACTTGCAGAGGCTGAAAAGAAGGGCCAAAAGCCATTTACCGAGATGGAACGGTTGGATAAGCAAGAAGTTGTAGAATGGGATTTTTAAAGCACAGGAGAAAATTAGACCCCTAACGCCCTCATTTTCAGTTGGAAGACGGCATACAAACTCTTCTTACGCTTGGCTATGTATCACCAGATGTTTATCTTCTGAATCGTAAGTCTTGGAAATCCAACCCAAGTTGCTTCAAGTAAGCAGTTCTGGTCCAACGCATGGGGAATTTATTCCCATATTGGAAATATTAACAATTTGCAGCAATTTGCAATTGCATGTTAATTAAGTACATGGAGCCATTGGATGGATCGTAAAGCACTGGTGCTACCTGTGGCATACGTTATCATTTGAGAGGCAGGGTTATCTCCTGCTGAGGATTTTGATTTTCAATCCCTCTCTGACGTTGACTTGTTTCACCTCGTGGGCAGCTCAGGGAAACATATCGAACAGATGTTTTGGTCTGAAAAGGCAGCAGACACTCAGACAACAAAAATGCGCACACAAACACAAGCAAGGAGCGTTCAGCAGGGATTCAGCTGTTTGAATTGTAAGGGACGAAAACATCCATGGAGCAACCACAGCAACAACTACATCATATTTAAGAAAAAAAAAAGAAAAGTAAATTATGTCTGGATCTGCCTGCATGATAGGAACTTAGCTAATAGCAAATCAAGGTTTTTAAATGTGCCATGGGCCATCTAGCTATGGCAGGGAAGAAGGAAATCGGGGAAGACTGCACCACCATACACTAATTGATTTGCACGTCAGACCCTGGGGAGTTGCTCTTGAGGCCATGTTCTGGAAGCTGAAAAGAAAAGTATCCATGCTAATTGTGAGTGTCCTCAGATGAAGGCGGTGTTTTAGTGAAAAAAAGAAAAAAAACCCCAGTGTGTAAAGGACAGGCTTAATAAGTAGGAAATGAGTTGTAAATTAGCTGACATTTTGATGTTTTTGTCCTTCTCCCTGTTAGCCAGGCTGTGATTGCCATCCTCACCCCGTGCCTCCCTGGGAGCTGGACGTGCTGCGCCGTGACACCTGTAGATTGGTCAGACTGCCCCAAATTAGCCTAAGGGACATCATGTCATCCTTCTTGAGTGGTGGGAGGGGAGGTAGGATTGATCTCCATGTTAAAAAAGCTGATTTTTTTTTTCCCCCTGTTGTTTTTCTCTGTATTTTTGTGTTGGTTCTTTTTTTTTCCTCCTCTGTTTTGTGAGGGGTTTTGAGTATTTTTTTTTCTCCTCTGGTGGCTCTGATAATACACAAATGGATATTCTCCAGCCTGAGGACTGTATTTCTGTCCTACACCATTTGTATTTTTCAGATTGCTCAAAATAACTTAACAGAATGGATATGGGGGAAAATGAAGTTAATATTGTCATTTGGATGTTTCTTTTTATTTTAGGGAATACAGAGCAGAAATGTCATGTTCCCCTAAACGTGGACAAAGGTTTTTTTGGTTTTTTTTTTTCTGTCTCTACTATGAGATTATAAAATGATGTATTGTGGAGGAGGAACAATACTTTTCACTCCTGTGAAAATGACATAAAATGATTTCTGTGGTTCCTGAAAGCCCTTAATACCACAAGCTGCTAATTGATTTAAAAAAAAAAAAATCAAAGTTGTTATCACTGCAGCAATTTGTGTTTACTTTTCACAATATAATATAAAAGTGAAAACCTTGAATATTGCTTAATTGAAGCAAAGATCTGGGTTCTGGGAAAAAAACAGGCCTTTACAACAACACCAGAGACCTTCAGGTAATTTGTTTACCTTCTGTTCATGGGAGTGAAGGAGCAGCATCATTAAAAGGATGAAGTGCATTCAGACAACTGAAACAACAGTAAGATGCTAATTAAAGAAATTACAGAAAAATATCATGCTGTGTCCTTTTGTTCTATAGAGGAATTTAATCTGTAGTCTTTTTTGCAAAAGGAAAAGTCATACAAGAGATTTATTTTGTTAACACCGGAGCTTAGTAAATAGAGAATCCCGTGGCAGAATGACAGAACATCTGATCCTTACACAACAGTGGTTTTATATATCAATGTCAATTTAAATATAATTAAAATTTGTCTCAGGGGTCTGCAAACTGCTGTAAAGGGAGGGAAGATACACAAAAGAGAAGCCAGAAACATGGACTGAAAACAAAGAAGAAATTATACAAGGAGATAAACAGCAGAGGTGGATTCGGGTAGAAGCAACAGTTAATTGCTGTGCCAGGAGAGCAAGATGAGACTTGAAATAGGCAAGATCAATCCAAAAAGATGAAAGACTGTGTTGGGTTTGCATGGCAAGGTTTTGGTAGCGGGGGGCTACAGGGGTGGCTTCTGTGAGAAGCTGCTAGAAGCTTCCCCTGTGTCTGA
>VXBL01005982.1:88889-115523 GCA_013400195.1 Aramus guarauna | reverse complement strand
GTGATAGAGCGGCTCTGGTGGCACCTGGCCCCCAGCCAGGGTCAACCCACCACAAAGACAAAGAAGAAAACACAGTAGAAATTTATTATTTTGTCCATGTTCATAGTTGTCTTGATCCTCATGTTCTGCCTTTATAATTGATCAGTAAATGATTCTTTATTAACTTTTCATTACAGGTATAAAGATTTTATGGTTAGGTTTGGAATCTTGAACTTGGAAAGAAAGCCGACTCAGGGCTGTGTCCATAAATCTAAGCAAGATGAGATTGAGATGGTGAGAACAAAGTAATTTCTGATGTGGCATGGGGGAGAGGACTTGGTGGTGGTTTACCTGCAGATGGGTAACCAAGAGATTTCTGAAGACTGCAGAACAGAGAGTGCTAATGGCAACAGTGAGCAGTTGAAAATCTGATATAGACCCTAACAAATTATGCTTTGCACATCAGAAAGACAAGGGGGCACGTAACATGCTGATTGACTTGACTGATGCAATCTTCATGGTGGAGGATGGAAGCATCAGGAAATTACATGTTTTCTGTTGACATAGAGTAGATATTCTCTGTATTGGTGTTTCTTGGTTAGAAACTGAGGAAGAAACTCAGTTTTACACCCTGTGGGTTATGGATTTTTTATTTAGTTCACCATAATTTGATAAGACTAAACACTAAATCTAACTGAATATATTCCAAATACAGGCCAAAACCTAAATCTGTCATGAAAGGAGACAAGAGAAGTTGCATGGCAGTACTTAATTGGTAGAACAGTAAATCTCATTAACAGTGAGTGAGCATATAAATTAGTTTTTGACCCCTTTAACAACAGACATCAGAGACCCAGCAAGCTCTTTCTTTCAGCAAAGATATTTTGAAGAGGAAGCGTATTTTGAAGAGGTAAGAATTGGGATGAATTGGAAGCCTGATTTGCCATTTACCTAGGCAGGACCTTGATGAATCCTTCTCTACTACAGCTTATACAAAGGCTGTGGTAACAGAGACTAAAATATTGCTTTAAATCCTGTCTTGGCTTATCTAGATTTTGTGACTTACTAAAAGCTAGTAACTCATTCAAAGCTGAGAAAGTCACTACTAGAAAAAGCAATAAAATATTAAACATCATAGTCTCTTATTGATTTCTGAAGCAAGGACTGATGCTATAAGGCTTCAATTCCTACAGACAAATGTTACTGTGATTTGATATTTCATAACAGTGAGCATGTTGGTCCCTCAAGGGAGGAGACTGTATTGTAGGGAAACATAATTAGTCCGGCTCGTTTCTTCCATTTACTTTTTTTCTGAACTCAGGGAAACAGAAAGTCTTGCTTGGTTCAGAGCTGAAGTTAAAAATCTGTCAGAAAATTTAACATACAGAAACACAGAAATATGTTAATAATACTATGGAGACAAAAAACCACCAAAAGTTGTCAGTGAAAACTCCAGTGAGGCTTATGTCCAATTTACCTTTAGTATTTACAAAATTGTTTTCAGAAATTTTGGTTTTCTGGAATTTTGTGAAAGAAGACATTACTTCACTTGTCAGGCTGAACTACTTGTGCTCAAAAATCAGTGGAATTTCCATAACTAGATATAACTTGTTTCACTGAACAGTGAAGATATTTAATGAATATGAACATTAATGTGTTCTGTATATCCTGTTTTAATGCCTGTTTAATGCCCACATAGTGGGATTCGTGCTTCAGTCTTTTCCTTATGATTAGCTGAATAACCCTTCTTGCTGGAGTTCAGGATTTAGAGCATATATGCCAATGCAGAGCCTCATTTCCTAGGGAGATCAGGACTGTCTGATGACACTTTCTCCTAAAGAAACTCTGGTTTCTGTGATTCAGATGTCTGCATGTGAGCTAGTTGTCTACACAAACTTTGCAAGCAGTGGAGAGGAACAACCTTTTCTTGATTCATTTGGTCCGGTTTAGATACCTACCTGTAGATGAGATAGAAAAAGTCTGGACTGCCTGAGGTGAATCTCACCTGCACTGTTTGTCTCCTTCTTCCTTTATCTACTCTGTCCTCTACTAACAGACTGTGAATCAGAAAGAGGGAAAAAGCATCAGTGGGACACTACTACAGTCCAAATGTTTAGGAACCAACTCTAGTTTCTGCAGTTTTCTTTGTGTACACACAGGGAAGGTTACAGGAAGAGTACAGATGAGTCAGCAAGGAAGTCTCTCCATACTAGGACCCCTCATTAAGGTTTATGGGGACACGAGTGATTATTAGGCCCAGAAAGTCAGGTTTGATTTGTTTAGGACTATGGAAACTTGCCTTGCCTGTTGGGTACTGGTTTTTAATGGAGTTGGTACTGGTTATTATTATGCCTACTTTATCAAGGGTGGAATATAAAATCTGATGCCACAGGTGTTGGAGTTGGGGTCTTGGCAAAGTAACACTGACAAAAATTTGGGTTGATTTGTTTAAGCAGTGCTATGTTAAGCAAGTGTTCACGTTGTGTCTTCTAAACCCTCTGTATTGCTTTAGTCCTTGTTTGCAGTCTAATTAGATGCCATCTGAGGAAATTCCAGTGTGTAAAGTATTACGTCCCTGCTGAGGAAACTGTTTTAGAGAAAAATCCATTTTATCATAGAATCATAAAATCATAAAATAGTTTGGGCTGGAAGACACCTTTAAAGGTCATCTAGTCCAACCCTCCTGCAATTAACAGGGACACCTTCAACTAGATCAGGTTGCTCAGAGTCATGTCCAACCTGATCTTGAATGTTTCCAGGAATGGGGCATCTACCACCTCTCTGGGCAACCTGTTGCAGTGTGTCACCACCCTCATCATAAAAAAAAATTTCTTCCTTATATCTAGTCTGAATCTAGTTTGAATTTAGTTTAAAACAATTACCCCTTGTCCTATTGCAACAGGCCCTACTAAAAAGTTTGTCCTCATCTTCTTTATAAGTCCCCTTTAAGTATTGAAAGGCCTCAATATGATCTCCCCAGAGCCTTCTCTTCTCCAGGCTGAACAACCCCAACTCTCTCAGCCTGTCCTCATAGGAGAGGTGCTCCAGCCCTCTGATCATCTTCATGGCCTCTTCTGGACCTGCTGCAACAGCTCCATGTCTTTCCTGTGCTGAGGACCCCAGAGCTGAATGCAGTACTCCAGGTGAGGTCTCACGAGAGTGGAATAGAGGGGGAGAACCACCTCCCTTAATGTACTGGTCACGCTTCTTGTGATGCAGCCCAGGACATGGTTGGTTTTCTGGGTTGCAAGTACACATTGCCAGCTCATGTCCAGCTTTTCATCCACCAGTACCCCCAAGTCCTTCTCCTCAGGGCTGCTCTCAGTCCCTCATCCCCCAGCCTGTATTTATACTGGGGGTTGCCATGACCCATGAGCAGGATCTTGCACTTGGCCTTGTTGAGCTTGATGCTGTTAGCACTGTCCCACCTCTCAAACCTGTCAAGGTCCCTCTGGATCCTCCAGCATCCCTTCTCTCCAGCTTGGTGTTGTCTGCAAACTTGGTGAGGGTGCACTTGATCCCACTTTCCATGTAATTGATGAAGACATTAAACAGTACTGGTCTCACTACAGACCCCTGAGGGACACCACTTGTTGCTGATCTCCATCTGGATATTAAGCCATTGACCACTACTGTCTGGATGTCACCATCCAACCAATTCCTCATCTACCGTACAGTCCATCCATCAAATGCATATCTCCCCAGTTTAGAGAAAGTATGTTAGGGGGGACCACGTCAAAGGCCTTACAGAAGTCCAAATAGATGACATAGATATAACGTAGTTACAGCTGAACAAAGAAGTAAAGGAGGAGACTGCTGGAAGAGCTTTTGTCTGTTTGTTTGCTTGTTTCCAAATAAGTTATAAAAATTAAACCTTTTCTTATAGTCATTAGACATCCCAGAGCACATTTTATAGGACCAGGACACTTCAGTAACTCAATGTAGTCAACGAAGACAAATTCCACTTTAGGAAATTGAACTGTTCTTACTGTTCAAATAATTTGTGCCGTTCTGAATAAAAAATTGTATCTTTTACCTTCTCTCATTCTACCCTAAATAATGGCGTCATAGTGTAACATGGTATGGCCATAGGGTTCAAAACATTTTCTGCTGCCGGAAGTAGCTACATTGCAGTAGTCTGTAAAACATTTTTTTTGTTTTCAAAGGGAAAGACCTATGAACCTGATGCGATTTATTTCCCATCATAAGACAAAGAATGTACTGTTGTATACTCCCGGAATCTGTATTGCAATTGTCTATTAATAAAGGTGATCCTGATAAATTTTAATCACCCTCTGTAGACTTTACCTCTCATCTACAGTTCCCACTGCTGATTGTAAGAGGAGTCCAGTGGGTCCAGAGCAGTGGAGTTTCTTACAGCATTGTAAGAAAATAATCAGACTTGCCTTGGATGTTTGGCTGTATATTAAAGGAGTGAATAGAGTAGAACTGATTAAATAAGTGAAATAAGTGAAATACTTGTACTTCTGAGTCGCAGAAGGGCATTAAACTGCAGTACTGTGCAAACGTCATTAAATGCTGTGTCTTTATGTGAATCAACGCTGACGAGATATTCCCCCAGCTGTCTGTGATTTGTCACTTTGTGCCATTGAGAGTCTTTGGCCTTTCATCAGTTAAACAGACTGAAGTGTCGCCTGTGGAAGATAATTACAGGTTCTCAACGAAAATGGCAGAGTTAAACTCTGATAGATGGTACTTGTCTCACTGGAGAGAGCACAAAAAGCACACACAGGCCATGGGTTCTCTGCAGAAGGGCCCCTTCCTGGGATAATGATACAGCTCCATGTAGGAATGATGGATCTGGATAGGAACCTGATGGGGGAAATGCGGTTTTGCCTGATGTGACTGGCTGTGCTGGCCTTTCCAGAAGAGCAGCAGAGTTGAGAAGGAAATGTTGAACAACAGGTAGCCTGTGCCAACTCCTCCTTTTGAGGGGGATCTTTGCATTCAAAATAACTCAGATGAAAAGCGGATTTGTCGACTTGGAGACATTCTGGGAAGTATCCAAAAGTATTACATTCTCCACTACTCTGTCAGAAAGCCGCTCTGAGAGATACAAGTCTCTTGCTGGAGGTCCTTTGTAAATTCTCATGTTTAATTAACGTAGTAAGGTTTACATTGCCACTTAATTGGCATTGCCATTGAGAGATGTCTGCTTGGTGGCTAGAACAGCGTGTAGTGCTTGTGTCTGAGTATATGCCTTTGTTAAAGCCTGATTTGTTATTGTTCGCATGATCACACTCTACAGGGATGCGGTTACTGAGCCAGATCTTCAGCTGATGAATAGCAGGATAAGTTCAAATGGAATTAATGGATCTTTCCTGACTTGACCCATGAAATGCAGGGAATATTAGGGTTCATGTACAGAGGACTTACTACTTTCAAAGATTCATGAAGATCTTTCTGTATTTACTATTATCTTATTAGGAATTGGATTCTCGAATCAAAAAAAGCTGCAGGTATTCAATTTTTTTTAATTTAAGAGGAAACTTAATTTTATGTTTTCAGTATTTCTTACAATTCATGAGTGGAGGATGCAGAGTAGTGTTGAAAACCTGTTGTTGCCACAAATGCAGAAAGGTAGAGAAACTGTTAAGCTGCAAGTACATAGCTTTCATTCTGCAAAATTTTTTTTAGGATTGAATATTTGTCTACAGATTAATAGACATCAATCATTTACCACCTATGTTTCATTTCAGAAAGCATACATGAATATAATATAAAAGAGGAATGAATCAGTACAAAAATTGCAAGTACACAAATAGGGAATTTGAGAACCAATGATTAACGTTTTTTCAAAGACTGTTAAAATGCAGGAGGGACAAGGAAAAAAAAAAAAAAAGCTGAGAAATGGAATCAAAAGAATCGCTGCCAAGATGAGTTGGTTGCACATTTCTGGTACAAATACGGGTGACTTTTTGCTTCTGGAGAGACAGACAAGAAGTTCCCTTTGTGAGAACACATCAGATGACAAGCAATCTGATTAGTTCGACAAGTTGTCAATTTTCACAGACTCTCTCTTCAGGCAGGGACTGCTGCGTTTTGTACGCAGAAGACAG
The DNA here is from genome assembly GCA_013400195.1 of Aramus guarauna. NCBI lineage: Eukaryota > Metazoa > Chordata > Aves > Gruiformes > Aramidae > Aramus > Aramus guarauna. The sequence continues at coordinate 109,464 of VXBL01005982.1, read as the reverse complement.
ATGTTCTCTTTACAGTCTCTAAGCGAGATAATAAAAGTTCCCTGTCTTGCCAACCTGCATTGGAGCAAACCCAAAAAGAGATAATAATGTGCTGTCGGTGCCACTGCTTCGGGTTCTTTTGTACCAGACATGGGAAGGCACAAGAAAGGGGAATCTAAATTACTAACAGATGCAAAAGCCTTTGTGGTATGTAACTGTGTTTGTGTTAGAGAAGCCTTTGCTTCCCTTTTTTGTTTTGTGATATTACCTGTCTCACTTATGATTATTTTGATAAAAATGTTCATTATGGATGAATATACAGGAGTGCATACCAGGAGAAGACTGGGCAGTAAAAGCAATCTCTACCCTAATCTTCTCTTAAATTCTTTAGCAAGTTTTTTTCAACTGACAAGATGTTCGCTCAACTTGAAATAATGAAAGTACGTATGATGAAAGGAGAGGAGGGGAGAGAAAGGGCACCATTTAGAGCCAGACAGTGCTAATTGGTTTGAATCGGCAATGAAACATTTGGATTCAGAAAAGAGTTAATGCCATTTTAGTTCCATACCTAATGTCAGCTCAACTCGAGCCTTGAATCTAATTACCTTATAATATTTTTGGTTGAATTCATATCTGATCCTCCAGCATTAGGATCTCTTTTTGTAGATTTACTTTTGGGTCGGAGCCAAAACTACAGGGAATATGTGGTCCTGTGTCTCATTTGGATGCATGCTGCAGCTCACGAGAGCAGCTGTTTTGCAAGATGCGTGCCTCAGGTTTTCCAAACTTTTGGGTAAAGATGTGATTGTATGCAGTTATTGTTGTTTGGGGCTGAAATGTTAAGATTAAACGAGTTCTTGAATTAGCAAAAAGTTTAACATTTCTTAATTAGGAGTTAATGAAGAAATCTCAAACTGGAAATCTCATTTAAGCTTCTTGTCGAACAAGAGGAATAGGCACCAAATTGCTTCTCCAAGCAAAGTGGGGACATTCTGAAATACCTTTCAGAATTAAAGAATTAATATGCATTGAAAATGGCTGGACACCTGAGAGGTCATCTGCTGTTAATTCAGGCGTTTGCATCTCTTGCCTCTTCTGTAACTTTTATAGATTTTAGACCATAGTGTAAGCTCAAGGACACAGGAAATAGAAAAGGTGATGAAGACAAAGTTGCAGACCTGATGCTCTGCTCCTGGAATTCCTATGAGGCTGGATGAATCCAACTGAAAGCAAAATAAAAGCCAAATTGGTAGGGTTTATTTCAACACAGCAGGAGAATTTAAAAAAATGAAAGGAAAAAGAGGTGTCCAGCACCATATTGTCAAAGACCTTTATAATACATTAGCACATGGCACTGTGCCTCTGAGCACAGCAGAGGCACTTTTGGGGACATTTTGTGGTAAATTTCTCAACAGTTGTTGAGAACAATCTTGTTTGTCAAAAGCTTTGAGAAGCTTAAGTTTGTCGACTTCCTATGTGGCTTCAAGCTTCGTAATGAAAAAAAGTGATGCAGAGGTTCTGCAAAACTTGCTCTGTCTTGAAGTGTACACTATAAAGTTTGTATTTAGTAAGATCACACTAAAAAGCTACTTTTTTGCCATATTGATTAAATCAACCTTCTTTCAGAAGAAAAAAAATCAGAAAAAAATCAGTCCCATACATAGGTTTAGGTAGAATATGCACCCCAAAATCTTTATTGCTGAGGTGAAGTGGGCTGCCTCATATGCAAAGCACTCAGTGGGAAAGATTAGAACCTGTGGCCTTTCCTACAGGCATGATTTTAATAGCCAAAATAAATTCTTTCTCTTTGATTAACTTGCTTAGAAATTCTGACTAATCAATTAGGAGTTTAGGAAAAAGTAATTTAGCAGTCAGCAGTAGCTTTTAATTAATTCTGCATCAGTGTCTGTTGCTTTACATTACTGACAAAATGTAAAAATTGTTTTTCAATATCTGGTTCTGACACATTAATTATGTGGGGTTTTTTTCTGGTTTTTTGTTTGTTTGTTTGTTTTGATCTTCTTTGAAAGCTATTGATTCATTGATCATGACCACAGTACCATTTAAGGTGAACAAACAAATCCTGTCTTTAAGCAACAGCTTCCATCTGTGTCTTGCTGTAGAAAGTTTCTCTTTATGCCAGGCAATCTCTTAAACCAGTTGGTCCTCTGGAAATCACTCACAGGTTGTCACTCGCCAAGTTAGCTACTTTACTTCATAGAAATCCTTGCTCACAGCAAAGTAATGAAACCTAGGAATCCTGAACTCTCCTTAGGACTCTGCAGGGAAATGTGTTCTTTTAGGTAGAAAGTCTTTTGCCTAATTACCACCAAATATAATTGCCACTTACCTTACTGCTCTGCTTTTTCTTATTTTTTTTCCTCTCCCCTTTAATGTGCCTCCTCATTATATTCCTGTTTCCCAGCATAGAAAGTCCTGCTTTTCTCTTTTATGCTGCTTATGCTAGCCTGAGTGCCCATGATCAGGAGGAACCTCCAGAGGTTTGCCTCCATCTGCCTCCATCAGCAGTTCCAAATCTTCCGTCTGGCTTCTCTTCTTATCTTTTGCCTTTTTTCCTAGCCTATGTTTCCCTATTTCTTGTCCTAGAGATTTCCATCCTTTCTACCCACACAGGCTGAATCTTTTCTGCCTCAGTACCCTTGCCCCTTCAGTCCTACTTTTTTTTCTGTGCCGCTCCTAAGCGAGGACACTACCTGTTTCTCTAAATGCTGCTTTGAAATACAGACCTTTTTGGCTCTTCTTCCTGAGGCTGAATGATTTATAGATTAAATATTTGTGCCATATGCCAAGTGCATCTATGTCACAGTGACTATCAAATCCCAGAAAGGTTAGTAGGAAGCTCAAAGCGGGACTGCTGCCAGCACTACAATCAGCTCAGCCATGGCATTACCTAGCCAAGTCTTGAAAACCTCCAAGGATGGAGATTCAATAGCTTCTTTGAGTGACCTAATTCAGAGCTGCACTACTCTCTTGGTGAGCTTCTTCCCCCTAATGTACAACTTGAACTTCCCAAGCTGCAACTTGTCGTCACTGGCCCTTGTTGTATTGTCTGCCAATACTGCAAACATTTGTAGGCTTCTACAAGGTCACTCCTTAGCCTTTCCTTTGCTGGACTAAAAAACCTCACCTTCTCTTAGGTCATATTCTCTGGGCTTGTGACCATCCTGGTAGTCCTCTTTTGAACCCTTTCTAATTTCTTGGCATCCCTATTGAAGTGGGAAGAGTGCAAGTGGACGCAGTATTTCTGATGCAGCCTCACCACTGCTGAGCAGAGGAGAATAGTAACTTCACTTGAGCTACAGGCCACATTGCTTCTAGTGCAACCGGTAGGCAGTCTGCCTTCTTTGCAATGAGAGCCCAGTGTTGACTCATTTTTGGTGTGTCTTCTGCCCCAAGTCCTTTTCCGCAGGGTGCTCATAGCTGGTCAGTTCCCATGTGGTGCTGCTGTATGGGATTATCTCATCCTAGGTGCAGAACTTTGCCCTTCTCCTTGTTGATTCAAAAAATGTTTCTTTGGATTCAATTCTCAAGTTTCTAAAGGTCTCTTTGGGTTGAAGCTCTGACATTCAGCATGTCAACCACTCTGCCTAATTTAGTGTCACCTTTACATTTGCTGAGGATGTACTCTGACTCATCATCCAGGTTGTCAATGAAGATATTGAACAACATCGGCCTCACTATTGACCCCGTGTGTGCTCTGCTTGTTACCAGCCACCAATTAGATGGCAAGCCATTGATTACTCCTTTTCAGCCTGGCAGTCTCTCTATTTCCTGCCCAGCAATACAATACAACCATGCTTCTTTTCTTTACTCTTGATTTTTTTTATTTTTAGGAAGGAAAAGGTTCAAAATCCCCATGGAGGAGGGAAGAAAAGTCCAAAGAAGTTCTTAAGAGAAGTTGAGAGAAACAGAAAATAGAGTCCTAAATCTTGTCTTTCAACTTCTAATAAGACGAGCAAGGAATGGACACCTTTCTTTTTCCAAGGAGCTTGTAATGTAACCACAAGTTTTATTATTTTTTAATTGATACTAGAGATATTTTTCAAGGTAGCATCTGCTTTATTTCCACAGCTGATCAAAATGTTATGAACACAAAGCACTGCAAAAATCTTGTTGAGTAACAGTTGTTTTTTTGACAGAATATTTAGGTAAATAAGTATCTGAAAGGGGCATGCCTTAGGTTGCATTTCAATAGATATGTGGGAATTCATAGAGAAGAAAAATATGGGTTGTTTGGCCTCCTTCATTCATGGTCATTCACTTATAGTTCTTGATTATATTACTGAGCTGAAGAGCAACCCTGGCAAAAAAAGACCCTTCCTTCTTTCCCTGTTTCTGCAAAAGCAGGCTAGACCGGTATTGACTCTTTTATCCCTGCATCCAAACAATTCTCCACCTTTGATTTCAGTACTTACCCTTTAGATTCCAAGACTTCTCTTCTGTGCTTTCGTAAAGACTATATTTTTCTTGTTCACAATCTCCCATTTCTTCTTGTATTTAAAAAAAATCTGTCTGTCCTTGACTCTTTCTGAGATATCTGTGTTGTGGATTGTGTAATGCTTTTTAGCTCCGTTAATAACATTGAGTCATTCAGTATGCCACGTTCCTCAGGCATTAAAGGATTTTGCTGCTATGCAAGGCTGCTCAAGCTGGAGAGCACATTAGGACAAATTCTGTGATTTTTTTGTCGCTCTCACGAAGGGTTGGATGGAAACAGTGTTATTCTTGTTTCAGTACTGGTCTATGATCACACATAGTTGTAATCTAGCAACCTTCCACAAAGAAGATGAGCTGTATGATTTGGAACCACTACATTTTGCAGATGATAATATCTCACACTTAAAATAAAGCCACGGTAATACAGTAGGATGGGATTCTCTTGTTAATGCAGTATCAATCAATTTTGTTAAGCTTCAATGCTTGTTTACTCTTTCAGCTGTAAGTTAATACCCAGTAGACTTTGTTATTTGAATTATTGATAAAGCATTTTGTTCCATGTAAGAATGCAAACCCAGTTTTGAATTGCAAAGGTAAGAGAATGCCCTGTGCTCATTCCCAAGGTGTCACTGTGAATATGTAGCTTGGAACTTAATAACAAAATACAATTGCTTTTATTTCAGCTTTACAAAAAGAAAAAAAAATAAAAAATGAACAAGATCATTAAATATTAAGTTAACAGGGAAGCTTTTATTTTGCACCTAACTCAAAAGCCTTTGAGTCCATGATATATGAGAGCTAGCCAGACTGCAGCAGGAGCAAATACAGCTTTCAAAATGAAGAGTATAGTATCTCACACACTCTAATTTGCAAACTCAGCCCAATAGTACCATTTTCTTTGAGTACAGAATTGAATTTGTCATCTCTTCCAAACAGTAAATAAGAATAAATTTTACATTTGATTTCACCCTTAAAGGACAAAACTCGCAGGTTTTGGGTCTAGATGGGACCTTTACGATGGTGTGGTCCCAGCCCAGCTCATCACAGAAGCTTTAGGGTGTCCCTTAACATTTCTCAAATGAAGTTCACAGCCAGAGGCCAAGGTTATCCTGTGGAATATGTCCCAGCTGCAGGCTATGCTGCAGAATTATGCAGAAAGAATAAACATGAGATTCAAGCTAGAGCTTCTGGAATTGAATTAAAGTGAACGAGAAATGAAGAAACTGAATTTGTTGTTACATTTAATTCAAATGAAATTACTAAAGATATTTTACAGAAAATCTAGTGAAAGAATTTTTAAACTTGGCACTTTTTGTATGACTTCTGTATTTTCTTAGGAATATCACAGAATCAGAATGGTTTTAGTTGGAAGGGACCCCAAAGGTCATCTAGTTCCAACCCCCCTGCCATGGGCAGGGACACCCTCCACCAGACCAGGTTGCCCAAAGCCTCATCCAACCTGGCCTAATATGTATATTCTTCGTTCCTAGTCTTAATGGAGATTCTGTAAGTTCATGAATATAAGGTCTTGTGAAGTGTTTGCTTACTGAACGAATAGACCGAGGAGAGGAAGAAAATGGTAACTCTTACAGAAATCTCTAAAAATGACATTCTTTTTCTAAAATACACTGAGACCCTTAATCCTGCAGATGAACTCAGGGATCTGAGCGTGCCAGATCTTTCAAGTACATTCTCTTCCAGTGAATAACATGTCAAGGGCAACGCTTTGCACGTCAGGACCGGCCCCTGCATAGTGCTGCGGCCGGCGGTTGAGATACGCCTGATGCAGGAGACGGCAGAAGAGGGATTCGTTTGCCGGGGGAATTACCATTACTAGGTTAGTGTTGTGAGAGAAGTGACTGCGCTGCCCTGTGAAAATGGGTGAGAGCAGAAAGCAGGAGACAGTTCTATGAGGCTTCTGGTCACTGTATGAGATCTGAAATGTCAGAAAACATGAAGGCCATCCTAGCAGGCAAAGCCAGGCAGCCGTGCGCTCAGCTTACTTAAGCCTTCTAGTTTGTAGTCTGAGCTGTTTAGACACCAATTAGATAACAGAGGAAAACGAAACATATTTTTCTTCAGAGCACTGATGCCTGGTGAACTTGTCAGAAGGGCTCTGAATCTGATGGCACAGGATTCACCAGATGGGACATGCAGTTGTGGATTTCAGATGGAGTCATTAAATTATTTCCTTGTTTTAGAAAATGTGTTTACACTTTTAAATATATTTTTTGGCTAAGGCACATGGGAAGTTGTAGGAATTATTTCCTTCTTGACAAACTATAATAGCTTCTTAGTGAGTATGCATAATTTTGTGTAGTCTTCTGCAGTTTGCACGCTCACTTAAAACCAGAATTGACTTCTGTAGGATTTCTCAGACATCCCTGCGTCAACACAGACTACTCTGAGAACCTGTGCTGGAACTTCCCAGAATTCACGGGTAGGAACCTTTGCAGAGGAGAAATCCCCCTGAAGGGTGGCTCCTGCAAGAAGGTCGGCCGTGGGTTCAAGCCCCGCTCTCTGAGGCTCGTAGCTCAGAAACAACTCTGCTGCCGTGACGGAGCTCCCTTCTCGTGCGCTAACCTAATTAATTCTTACACATTTTATCATGCGTTGCCCTCCTAGTCATCTTGCTACTTTAGCTACAATATTCATTTTCGAATGGTAAATGAACTTTGTGATCTTTTTGTTTGCATTGTGGCTGCCTTGTCTGCTTCTGTGGCCGCTGTATTTTAAGAAGGGCTAAGAAACTAAAATAACCAGTTACAGAGGTTTTTTTGTGTTTGTATTTTATGTTGTGTTTTTTTTACCTTAAAAACTCATTAAAACAATTTTAAATTCAGCTGCTTAGTTCTGCTTTCTCTCTTTCATTTTGCTGTATTTTATCTTCCATTTTTCAAGATCTTTATGAGCAAAATGCTCAATTATTTTTTGAGGCGAACATTCTAGGCAAACATTTACATATTTTGAAATGTTTGCAGAAATTGAACTGACCACAAGACAAGAAATTTTTTTTATATTTTTACCCTTTAGCTCTTTCGAAACCTCAATGCAGGGCTTTCACAGCAGCCAAGTGGTTTCGTGGCAGGTGATTTCTGGGCTTGGGGTGGTTCCCAGCGTGGCTCTGCAGTGGGCACACACTCACTGCTGGGAGGCGGAGGAGATTACCACCAGGAAGCCCTGTGTTCTGACTGGGGGGAGGAATATACTCTTTGCTAGGCTTACATTTTAGAAGGTTTATTGCCTTAAAAGACTAAAAAAAAAAAAAAAAAAGAAAATTGATAATCGTTATGACAATAATAATAATAAATAATGAAGAAGCCATGTTAACCATGCCTACTTTAATTCTTTCTGGATGGAAGTTAGGCATAAAGTAACTTGACCACTTTAAGAGTTACCTGGAGTCAAGTTTCCTGGCTGTGTCTCTGTAAATAATCTCTCATCTGTCTATGATTTTGGTTTCTCCTTAGCTCCAAAAGTGAATGGGATTTTTTCTGGGAGACAGAAGACTTGATTTAGATACATGCCTGCAGGGTACTGTACTCTCCCTCGCCATCTGAAAAGTTAAAAAAGTAAAGCTTTTGCCATTTAAAGCTGGTATTTTCTGAACAGATGGTGAGATTTCAGCCCTGGGTAACCTAGACCCATGTGGAAAATCAAATTCAAATGCCAGATCTGAAGCCTGCTATGAAAGTTCACATACACAAATGAAGATAAGCATGGAGTTTGCCGTATTCTCTTTAGATAGCTTTAATCTGTATGGCAGTAGTTAGCATTCTCATATTTTAAGTAATGAGATTAGAGGAAATTGTTCAGGAAGCATAATCTTCCAGCCACTCGGTAATTCATTTTCTGGTTTAGCCAATGAGCTTTGTGCCAAGGGCTTCCAGAGTGCAAAGTTTATATTTACTTGTGCAGCAATAAAGGATTGATGTTTGTAATGAACTTCCAGAACTGACACGCTGAACCAGCTCACAAAAGCCCAGAGAGTTTATCTGATGGGCATTTCTTGAAAAATTAATAATAAAAAATATTCTGTCAGATCAAATCTACACATTTGCATTAAAATAAATAACATTAAAATAAATAATCTGTTCTGCAAATGTGTGGGGTTTTTTTGTGGGTTTTTTGTGGTTTTTTCTGGGTTTGTTTTTTCATCAAGAGAAATTGAGGGATTGAAGATTTGAAGTTTATACAGAACATAACAGTTCCCTCACTATTCAGAATATATCCCTATGTTTCTGGTAACACCACTCGTGGATAGAAGATACCATACAATGAAAGAACAATATCAGAAAAATGAACTGTCCAGTGTCATTCAGTTCTGTCTGAAATTTAGAATTAAGAAGGTGTGGTTTTTGTAAGGGGAGGATTTTTGCCGAGTCTTAAGATAGTATGAGATTTGTACAAACTCTGAATGACATATACTTATTGGTTTGGGGCATCATCAGCGCACAAAACATCCAAACCAGTAATTGAGGTTGTAGGAATGCACTCATTTAGTTATTCTGCAAGAATGCAGCCACTGAATGCTTTGGAGTATTTAGTATGTGTCTCGGTGAATAATGTAGACCAGGAGACACCATCGGATACACATGGTATTTATAACCATGATATGCTTTAACATAGTCTAAGGAATTATAAAATAAATATTTATAATTTTAAAACTTCTTTCTTTCTGTTGGCTTTCACTTGGGTCCTGGACTTGGAAAGAACCAAATGTACTTTATGTTAATTTTATGCTTATGAATTCTATGTGAAAATGGAATAATGTTAAAAAAAAAAAAAAGCAGCACATATTTATACATGAGCTTTTCTTGGATGGGGACCTATGTGTGCAAATGGAACAATGGCCCAATATTTAGAGCTTTAGCCTCAGTCATGGGGAATGCTGGTTGAAGATTTTGCTTTGCTGCAGATTTCTTATGTGCTTTCAATCTAATTACTTGCAGGATATGGTTCATCTGACTTAACAGTTGTCCAAGTAGATCTTTCTCTAAATTAATCACATCTCCCTTCCTCTTCAGAAATTGACGAGAGGTAGATATTTCCAGGGAATATCTGGAAGTGCCCTCTCTTTCTGTAGAGGGAGCATGGATAACTAGTTCAGACAAGACTCCTAATATTTAAGATACCTCATCCATGGTATCTTCTGCCCGATTCATTATAACTATCCTGGAAATGTAGACAAATGAAGCCTTAGAACATATCCTCTCTGTCATGTTCCTTATTTTCAGAAGTGTTCATCGCTGGGATGCTAGGACAGCCTGGATGGTGCACATGTGACTCCAATGCACTGAGTCTTGTCCGGCTACCTTCTCACTAATGTCATGGGATGCATCAGTAATGTTGCTTGCATAGCAACCCCAGAGACATGTGATCTGAAGGTCACCTGATCTCAGGCTGACTTTCTAGTCTGCCGGATGGTCCTGGGACATGCCACGTCAAGTAGATATAGAGATTTTAATTCTGCATTGGTTGATCTCTGAAGAGCAAATACTCTTCTGTGTTTCTTAAATCGAATGCACTGCATTCTGTAATGCAGGCAATTCCCATACCCTTCTGATTACTAATTAATAAAATTGTAGCAATTTATCATTATTTTTCATCAAATGCCATTGCAGCAGCTTTGACACAATGAGCTTTGGCCTGTGTAACTGTGTGGGCTGAATTCTGCAGCCTGAATTCTAAAATTAGAAATGTGGAAGCCCACAAGCTCTGTGTACAGTCTCAGTATATAATACTGTTTCAGGAAGGAATCAAGACAAACCCAATAGCTGCCACACAGAATAAATCTCGGGGATTTTGGACAAAAGCCATAGTGAGTTTGGATTGCTCATTATTTTTAAGGACCTTTTAGAAAGAAATGCATTAATATGCACAATATAAAGCCAACCCCACAGGTCACAGAGAGTTTGCAATTTGCAAGTGCTTTAGGAATAGTTGTTAAAGATTGGAGAGGAGGAGGGGTAGGAAGTGTCAGTAGGAGAAATAGTGCTGTAGTGCTAATGAGCAGATGCTCTGCTGTGTATTGAGAGACCTCCTTGCAATTAAAAAAATAGTTGTAGGTAGGAGGAGATCATTCAGCTGTCTGTGTGCTGTCAGTTGTACCTTGACCAGCTTTTTGTATGTCAGATGCATTTTGATTAAAGCAAAAAAGGGGGGAAAAAAGTGTCTGTAGCTGGCGGTTGATTTGGCAGCAATGTTTTCTGCAGTAAAAAAGCGAGACCTGGGTGCAAAGGGAGCTGCAGAACTTCTGTGCTGGTAGAAGCCAGATGTCATTCATGTGGTGATAGCTAATGGTTTCCTCCTGAAGTCCTGGCTCATCTGTGTGTAGAGGAACATGAATGTAGGGGCAGTTCCTATCTCACCTCTTCGGGCAATGAGTCGCAGGGGAAAATAGAGTAGCCAATATTACGTTCCCTAGCCCTTATCAAGGAGTTCAAAGAGGAGAAATGAGGGGCAAGAATCAAAAGTAGAGGTTCTTCTGTGGCTGGTCCACTCCCTTCCATTGTGGTCAGGGCAATGTGCAAGGGCAAGGGCCGGTCCCACCAGCAAAGGAGGGGTCAGCACGGTCAGTTCACCCAGGGCAGGAGCATGTCTTGCTCATGTGTGTACCTTCTGGGTGGAAAAGAAGCAGATTCCAGAATTAATGTCTTCAGCTACAACTTTGTATGTAATGCCATCATGTTTGTTAGAGAAACACTTCAAGGGTTAGGAAGGAGGTGGGCAGAAAAGCTTAGTAATAGTAAGCTCAGTTGCTGCAGGCAGTGTTTGATCGAACATATGCACTTTCCCCCTCCCTTTCCCCTACCTTTCTACCTTTCTTTATTCTCCGGGTTAGGGGGCTTACAGCATAATTAGAAATTGAATTATTTATGAGGAGTCTTTAAAATGAGCGGCTTGCAGATTAATGAAAGACAGGAGACATGATACGAAACTGCCTTTTCCTCTGCTGCTTTTGCTCGTAGTGACTTCAGGGACGTCTAAATAAAGCATCTTGAGCTCTGGAACAAAAAATTGAATGCTTTGCCATACCATATTACCTGTGTGTGTGTGTGTGCAAACACTCATATGAGTGTTGGGGGAAAATCGAAAATACGGGGGAGATTAGCCAACAGACAGGTATTGTGAGGAGACAAAGGGAAGGGATAGGTCATGACTCATTATGCAGCTTTGGAAATCAGAAAATGTAATTTCTCTACCAACTGCAGGAGTTTATGAGCTTAATGAAATTTAAAATCAGTGGGAGCTCATTTAATAGTAGTAAGACATATACTATTCTACTAATATTATGAGGAGTCTGTCTAAAAATAACGTAGGAGGCCTTTATTTATATCCTGCTGTGATACTAAGGACGTATCTCTGAGTAGATAAGATCTATCCCCCTAATAAATGAGATTCAAGACAAACCAAGTTAAACCTTTTAACTGCCCTGCTATTTTTGTCTTCATAAAACTTACTTATTCAAAAATATTCTGAGAAATGCACATCCATGCCACTGACATAGTCTCTAATGCCGACTTCGTGTTTGTTTTTAGGTGCAGTTTGGGTGCTGATGTTAGTACTTTCAAAGCTTGGGCTTTAGAGTGTGAGGAATCATGGTTTTTGCCACGATCACTGGTGAATTCAGGTCATCTGAATTAGCGAAGCTACCGGTCCCTACATAATATTAGAGGTGCTTGTGGCATTCATCGTAGATTTACTGGATTTGGGTGTATGCTGAAGAGATGGAAAGGGAGCAAGGATGAACTTTTCCTCATTATTTCTGGAATAAATCGCTTTCCATATATCTTAATTTTTTGAGGTGCATTTTCATGCTCTGAGCCTATTGAAGGAAGGGTCATTAATATAATAATCATCACAAATATGCCTATAAAAGAGCATAGGGAGGAGCTGGGTTCCTTTACACAAGGTACTCTCTCTTACTGGGATGTCACATATTCAGTTTGGTCATCCTGGCAAGTAATATCAGTCCATCCCCTATGGAAAGAAGTGAGCTGTACACCTGCTGACTCAGTGTTTAGTCAGCATGAAAATGGAGTGTGCATGATATCATCCTCAAGGTAGGTTAATTCAATTAATGCAGCGCTTCAGTGCTTCTAATCCAGATTTCCTTCATTTCCCTTGAAATGTGTATGTATGGCTATGCATGTGTAGGCTGACCAGAAGGAACAGAACCCCACTGTTATTTTTTTTTATCAGTTTCTAAATTCCTCATTGACCCATGATTGATACAACCTAAACCCTTCTATTATCCATTCCAGATGCACTTTGGTTGCTGTATTGGCAGAAGTGCATGAATGTACAGGAAGAAACTCCAACACATTTCAAACCCATGCTAGCTGAGAAGTAGTATTATTTTGTACGACAAGAATGCAGGTACATCATCACATTAATATAAATTGTTTCAATTCAAGCTTAGTATGCTCAAGTAAAATAATTTCCAACTGCCTTTTCTTGCGTGCTCACGGTTTATAGTGAATGCTCCCATGGTAATTATGTTTTAGTCTATGTTAATGAATAATTGCCACAGTGAACTCCTAAAAGGTCATTTCCTGCTCAGGTGGTGTAGTAGTCTATTTTCATCAGTGAGCTGTTCCCTGAGTATTCAGAAGCTGTTACTATTTCTCTCTAATCAACATTTTCAACAAAGGCTTGTGCTTTGGAATATTTATGATTTTTGGGTGTCCCACATGCACCAGCATTAAACCAACCTGATTTTCAAAAAGAGTTGAGGAACCCCATTGACAACCACATACCTGCACAAGGTCTATCACTCTGGAGATCCCTAAACCAGAGGTTCTGTGAATAACCACTTTAAAAAGCAATACTAAAAATACTAACTAGAGCCTCTTCTATTTACGTTATTTAGTGGTAACACCAGCTTAGTGCCACGATCAACTTTTGGGGTCACTAATATCCATTCGAAGGATTTAATATCTCCATGTTTCATATCTCCTATCTCCACAGTATTCAATATCTTCACAGTTCCCATGCAGAAGCCTAACATGTTTTTCTGCTTTTCTATAAGAATGATAAAGTTGCCTCCTTGGGGTCAATTCTGCAATATTATTTGGATTTTTTTCCAGCTGTGTGACTTTGATATAGTTTAATACAGATTTATTTTACAGATTTACCTTTCTTAATTATAATTTCTGCAGGCAATTTGCATGCAATATTCCCATTTTAAATTTAGCATGTAATTTTGTTACTGTGATATGAATATAATAGTATTATTTCTATCTGTAAAGTTATTGGGCTATGTTACAAGCACACAGGATGTTTGTTTTGCACCTTTCCTGACAGTTTTTCTTCCAAGATTTTACATTTATGTTCCTGAAATGGCTTACTGTATGGGACTTTTTTCAAGAAACAGCTACCTGAACATAGAATAAATAGGGTTAATGTAAAGGAACACAGACCATTTTCATTCCTCTGTGCTTTAGCCTGGCACACCGCAGGTGACACAGTGCTTGAAAACAGTATTTGCTATAGTTTCTAGAGTTTGAGGGGTTTAAATTATTTTTACAATTTTTTCCCTCTTTATACATATTTTTTGCCCTTAAACAACCATTTTTTTCTATATGATTTTTCTTTACTACTGATATTCTGTTTTCCTTAGTCATCAAAGGAGACAACCTCAATATATTGAATGCAATAAATAATTCAAATTCAGGACAGACTTTTGAAATGGTGGATTTCAGTGATGGAGGTTTTGATTATATTTTTCAAATAATAACATCAAGCTGTGCTTCCATACTTTTACAATGCACTCTGTAAACACAGTACAGAAAGATGGTCACCATTTCTAGTGTAATAGTGATAAAAGATAAAAAAAGTTGTTACGGGAAAAGGTACAAAGAAAGAAAGATGGACAAATAGTACAAGGAAAACCAGTAGGATATTCTAAGAATTGACTGGTAATTTGGGGACTAGATGTTTTGGTTTTTGAACAAAAATTCGTAACTATGTAGAATATTTGCTTTCTTCTATCCTACTACCCTTCTGGTTTTGTTACTCAGCTGTATAAATAATCTTGTCCAAACTAATAATCCTTTAAATATGGCACACTTGCTAGTCAGCAGAGAAATAAAATTGTAGATGTTAAAAAAGGCCTTCTAGTTTTTATCTCTTCATGAGATAGTTCCTCCTTTCCAGGCTTTGACTTTTTGGATATATTTATTTACAGAACTGTGCCAATAACAAATGGATGACTACTTGTGGCTATTAGGAAGGATGCTTAGTGCTGCTTACTAGGATGCAGTGCTAGGAGTTCTCAGGGAGAACCCCAGCGACGGGAATTGCATTGCTCTTTCACAGTTTGAGATACACCCTACAACTTCTTTTGCCATCTCTCCTCCTAGTTATGTGCTGGTTTTCTATGTGAGAAGAAAAAAGCAGCTTCATTGCCCTGTGCTTCATGCACTGAACCTTTTTTTTTTTTTTTTTGCGTGTGTGTTGAGAACTTTGATATTTTACTGCTGTGTAAATTGAAGGACTTGAACATCTCTGGTACTTTCTCCTGTTTTTTCTGGTCTAGCAAATAGAATATAATTCATGAATTCTTGTCCTCATCATGAATAATGCCAACATTTCTGTGTTGTACTCTTATATTTTTAAATTATTCCTACAATCTGTCAGATCCATTTAGGTACATCCCACATTTGCTTTTATTTATCTACAAAGTGGAGCCTCCTTATTCATTACATTTTGGCTGCCAGCATGGATGGAAACCATCCCAAGACGTATATGAATTTAAATGGCAACAGAATGACTGGCACTAGATATGTGTTTTTAGTGTCAAGGCTATGGTAATGTATATCATTAGTTGTTAAACATAGTCTGCTGTCGGCTCGGTGCCAGTGTGCTGTCTTATGTGCAGTGCCAAACCTTGCTGGGAACCTAGCATGTTCTGTAGTTCAACTGCATATTTTCTCAGTTGTAGCTGCAGAAATGAGACACCAAATGTAGTGACACAAAATAACTTCTGAACCATGCGAACGCTGTATTCCAGCGTGACATGGAAACCGGTCTCGCTTTGGGCCAGGTAAGTTGCCGCGTTCTTTTCAACATCCTTTTGGCCTCATTTGTCCTTACTCACCCATCCTAAGTGAGTAAATGGGAGTAAAATCATCCTTGAGTATCCTTCTCAGGCCCTTGCTGATTGTGAATGTCCGTGGTGGCTTCTTGCCAGTTACTTCCCACAACCACAGCAGAAATATGCTTATGGGAATACAGGGCAATGGGGAAATATATGGCTCAGATTAGCATCTTTTTATGTGTGGCATTCCTGTCAGATGGTGGGACAGAAAAATCTCTGTGTTGCTTGTCCACCTTGCTGCTCCAGCCAGCTCGGACAAGCGTGCAGCAGAAGGGAAATCATTGAGTGCTCTTCCCACCTTTGCCGCAGAGAATGGGTAACCAGATGCAAAAAAAGGCCATTTCACAGAAAGCGTTGGCATAATTTGTTTCCTCAGTGGTAGGAGTTAAGAAATAAGACTAAACGGTGAGACACTTTCAGACTGGTTTCTGCCCATTTGGTGGACATCTCTATGCTGACTCTTACTTTGGGCGAGGTTACAACCTGGCTCTTTCTAGCTATCCATGTTGCCTACACTGAAGCAAAAGACTTTGAAAGAAAGCTTGAATATTGTTTCCAGACATGAACATGTTGTTACACATGTAGTGACAACTTGCAGTTCCATAATTCCGTTTGCTTTTTGATGTTGCATTATTCTGTAATTCCTGACGAAAATTTGTGTGCATGTGTATATATATATATGTATGTGTGTTTTTATGTGTGTGTATATATGCACACACATTTATTTATGGCCACTACAAGATCAAATTAAACAAAATGAACTGGAAAGTAATCTAAAATTAATCTGAAGCACATGACATACAGGCAGAGCGGAGACAACTTGGTCTGTTCAGCCTCAGTAAGAGAAGCTGACAGGGGATGGCAATGCTGCCTGCCGCTGCGTAACGGGGCTAAGGGGGATAGAGAAGATGGAGGCAAATGGTTTTTGATGGAGCACGGCGACAGGGCAAGTGGCAAAGGACATAACCTGGAACATGGGAAATTACCGTGAGACATAAGCAAAGACATTTTACCATGGAGACAGTCAGAGACTGGAACAGGTTGCCCAGATGGCTTTTAGACTTCCCGTCTTTGGAGATGCTCAGAATTCAACTGGACAAAACCCTGAGCAACCTGGTCTAACTGGGATTGGGCTAACAAGGTCTGGGGCCAGATGACTTCATGAGGACTCTACCAAGCTAAATCCTGTCATGATTCCGCAGAAATGCTCTTCAAAAAGAACATTACGAACACATACCTAAGGATATTTCATGATTGACTTGATCATAATAAAGCTGAAGATGAAGGAATGAAACAAATTATTTGAGATTAAGAAAAAGAAATATCAGGGGTTAATATTGATTAAAAAAAAAGTCATTGTAAAGTTATTCTGCCTCAGAATAATTTTGTAAGAAAAGTTATTAAACTCATAAAGTAATCTCATTCAAAGGAGGTATTCAGAAAGTGCTGGAGATAATAGTGGAAGCAGTATTTTTAGCGGAAATTGCCTTACTAGTATACTATTTTCTTTACCTGATTTTCCTTATTTTGTGTCATGAAAAGTTTTTGATATAGACTGTCACTTTTTTTGTGTGCTCTGTAATTAGATTTAATAAAAGAAAATACTATAAAAGTGAAGTAACATTTTTATTTAAACGTATTTTATGATGTGGTTGCATTGTCAGATAGGGTAGTCATGATGTCAGATAGAAGGCTGGTACACAGCAAGAAAGAATGACAGAATTTTGTCCACAAAGGCAAAGATTTAACTAGACAGAAAAATATCAATACGTGAAAGAAAAAAGATTTTTATCTGATGATTGAGTGATTTGAATCTCTGAACGAAAATATTAGAGAAATCAAGAGGATTTAAGTGATTTAGTATAAGCCACTGGATAAGGGAAAAGGCAATTAGTGGCAATTTACAGTCTTGTAATGGTGCTGCAGGTGGGTACGGATAGGAAATAGGGCTGCAGGGAGGGGGGTGAGCTCCTTGGAATAATGTGTAATAATCCAGTAATAAAAATCCAATAGTATTTAACAAATTAGAGTATTTAGATTTAGGGCACTGTTCAGATGATCATCCTTATCTCCTTCTGTTTCTGCAGAATTATTTTTAGTTATTGGGCCCTAAGCTTAGAGGAGGCAGAATAGAAAAATAATAATTGCAAGTTGGGACAGGTAAAATTTGCTTGCTGTGTTGGTCATTTCTTGATAATTCTTTTTCATTATAGATTGGCTTTATTGTCCAGTTAGCTCAGAGAACCCCCCCCAAATCACCCTGTAGTTTTCATGCTGTTAGGAATTTTGATAATGATTGATTTTCAGTTGCAATTTGGACTATATGGCTTTTTTTTCCTCTTTTTTTTTTTTCTTTCTTTCCTGTCTCTATAAAAATAAAGGTCTTATTTCTGAGGGTGTATGTGGACATTTATTCTAGAAAATAGAAAAGGGATGTAGATGCTGTAATAAGTTTCATAACCCTCACAATTGAAATCTGAAAGGCTGAGTGTCGGCTTCTGTCTAATGGCATTAGGACTTGCATTAGTTATCTCTGCAAAATGGCTAGAGATCATTCTGTGACTAGGGACAACTTTACATAAAAATAATCACTGAAGCAGCTACAAATAAAACTAAACAAAATAGGTCTGTTTTGATTTCCAGATGCTTGAAACTGCATATTTTCCATTTAAAAATAAACATTTTCTGATGTTATGAATAGAAAAAATAGTACAAAATTGCGTATACCTCAGTAAGCTTAGCTCTAGGTTCCAGAGTGAAGCTTCAAGCAGCTCCAAGAAGTCAGCACAGATGTCTTTTTGGGGACATGCCGTTGCTTGTCGGTGGACTTCCGTGGGCCACCCCATGGCAGCTCTCTGTTCCAGACTCAGCAAAACAGCGCTGCTTTGGTTCATCCTCAATTTAATTTATAATGATCACAAAAAGCATTGCATTTTTAAGCGGAAAGGTTGAGCTCATGACAAGCTGTTCACCTGCACCATTGCAGCACTGTGCCAAGTGTTAGGCTGTCCTTCAGGGAAAGGTTTTTCTTGCGTTCCCTGTGCACAGGAAGGAGACTGGCGCAGTGCAGAGCTGCAAGCGGCGCTGGGATCCGAGGTGTCCTGTTTAACAGGGGAACCAAGGGCAGATCAGGGTTTCATGAAGGTGGTCTACTTCAGGCTGGTGGACACTGCAGGGTGGTTCTGTGGGAGGAGAGGGAATGGCCGTGAGGTTCTGAAGCCCAGCTCCAGACACCGCCCTCTCTGCTTTTGCACATGCAGATGCTCTACACGTCCCACACAGCAGTGTTCAGTAGGTTCGTGTAATGAGCGTCCCTGCACCATCAGTGGCAGCAATTTCAAAGGATGAGGTTAAAAAAAGGATGCCCGTGCATGGTGACAGCAAACTGTGTGTTTATTTGTTGCCCCTAAGAAGATTGAAGGACTCCTCACTCTTCCAGTCCTATTTGACTTTGGGCAAGCCACTTAGTTTGGTCTATGTTTGGATTTTCATCAGCTGGAGGAATAATAATATTTTCCTGCCTCCCAGGGTGGGTTAGTGGGGCATTTCTGCTGAACAAGGCCATGTCAATACCTATGCAGGAATGCCCGATATCATTTGGAATTATGCCAAGGTCTTAGTTCAATGTTAATTTGGTGCAATGAGTTCCAACAGCTAATTATGTGTTGAGTGAAAATATATTATGCATCAGATGGATTTCACTGGAGGTGGTTTTAAAGTGACACATTTAGACTTAGGTTTGCATTTTAGGACTTTGGAGTATTTGCCTGTGGAGCCTTAATTTTGCAGTGACATCTGTTTTGTTGTGTTTTGCTTTCAGATTTTCCTCTTTAATAGATTTTAAAGCCTTTGTGATTTTTCACAATGAAAAGAGTAAAGTAACATGCTATTAGCTTTCACTAGCATTTCATTTTTATAGAGTTTTCTTTGCCTAGGGAATAAACTTTTTATTTCCCAAGGTTTTCCTGCACTAAAGGCATCTGGAGCTTGTATATAGGGAACTCAACAAGACTATGCTAAGGAGTTTGGCATTCATGAACTAACTTTTGTCTCTCAGTGTAATCAACTAATCCATTAGTACACACGGACATGTGCATCCAGGGGCATATCACAGAAGCACAGAATGGTTGAGATTGGAAGGGACCTCTGGAGATCATCTGGTCCAACCTGCCTGATCAAGCAGGGCCACCTAGAGCCAGTTGCCCAGGACCATGACCAGATGGGTTTTGAATATCTCCAACAATGGAGACTCCACAACCTTTGCATGTACAGCAGTTCACATTGTCAATTCGGTACGGTCTGTGACTTCATCACCTCTGTTGATAATGATCTTGAACAAATCAGATTGTTTTTTCAGCTAGCTGTGTGCACTATACAGCAATATACAGATCCATTTTTCGTAGAGGACAGAGAGAAAACTGTAAAGTATACTGTCACCTCACTCTATGGAATATGTATTTTTTTGTGTCTATGGTCTATGCCCTTGTTGGAGTTGATAAGAAATCAAGATCTTTCTATGTGTATTTTTTTCACAAATTTTCCAAACCTTTAAAAATTTCTGTGGATGAAAATCAAAGTTTCAGAACCTCCGATGTATTTTGTTTATTTGATGTCAAAAACAAAAATAAAATAGAAGGAAACTTTTGGGGCTTAAAGTGTATTTTCAAGGTTGCAAAATACTACGGCAAAAAACATCAGTCAATTAAAATCATTTTACAGAATTATATATTTTTAAAATTTATTTTATTTTATTTTACTTTTTGCTAAGGTTCTTTCATGACCTTTATTGATGGCCTTCTTAAAAAGGTGAAAATGACCTTAAATTAGATTACTGAGTGTGTTGGGTTTGCATGGCAAGGTTTTGGTAGTGGGGGGACTACAGAGGTGGCTTCTGTGAGAAGCTGCTAGAAGCTTCCCCTGTGTCTGATAGAGCCAATGCCAGACGGATCCAAGACAGACCCATCGCTGGCCAAGGCCAAGCCAATCAGCGCCTCTGTGATAACGTATTTAAGAAGGGAGAAAAAAAAAAACAGG
>VXBL01005982.1:59621-88756 GCA_013400195.1 Aramus guarauna | reverse complement strand
GCAGAAACAACGTGTGATGAACTGACCGTAACCCCCATTCCCCGTCCCCCTGTGCCAGTGGGGGAGGAGGTTTGAAGCCGGGAGTGAAGTTGAGCCCGGGAAGATGGGAGGGGTGGAGGGAGATGTTTAAAGATTTGGTTTTATTTCTCATTCCTCTACTCTGTTCTGTTTGGGAATAAATTAGATGAATTTCCTCTCTCTAAGTTCAGTCTGTTTTGCTCCTGACGATCAGAAGTGAGTGATCTCTCCCTGTCCTTATCCCGACCCACAAAGCTTCTCGTTACACTTTTTCTCCCCTGTCTGGTGAACGAGGGCAGTGACAGAGCGGCTCTGGTGGCACCTGGCCCCCAGCCAGGGTCAACCCACCACACTGAGAAAGTTTGAAAGACTGGTTCAACTCTGCTGTCCTAAGAAAGACTTTAATGTTTCACTGCAAGAAAAAAACTACAGCAAGAGCTGAAAGGCCTCCTGATTTGGAATTTAACTAGAGAGGGACAATCTCATGGTGGAGAAACACATCCAAAAATGTACTAACAGCAAAAGCTCCACAGAACTAGAGGTCCCTCCTCGTGAAACAGCTTTTAAAATTTCTCAGTGAAAGAAGACTGGTTACATTTTAGACTTTATTTAAAAGTATTATGGGGTTTCCGAGGTCTGGCATATTCATTCTTTCACTTGTGTTAAGCATAAGTGCAGTAACTGTTGCCGGGGTTTAAATTTTAGCTTTTTGTTTAGCCTTTGAAAGCCCAATACCAGTAGAAATATTTGTATAGAGCCTATCAAACTAACAATTAAAGCCTTTTCCCTTCTCACTACATGTTTTGATTTAAGCCCTGAAGTCTTTGCAGTTCAAATGCTGCAGCAGCCTGCAGAGGAACTGAGAAATGAAAGGAACTGCAAACAAACTGGGATAGTTCATCCCTAAGCAGAACAGCAGAACAGATGAACAAAAAAAAAAAAAAAAGCATCCCACCTGGCAACTGGACCCATCCACACGTAGAAAAGTCAATATTTGTTCAGATTTAACTACAGCAGTTTTAACTATACTGTCCAATTTTACATTTAGGACTGAAGAGCTTCCGACCAATTTAATTTGAAGTAAGAATTATGTGGACACACCTAGAGCTTAAAGAAAAATTGACAGCCAGGAGTGACCTATCTGAAATTAATTAGTGCTCTCATTCTGTCTCACGGTACATATGTGTCCATCAACAAAAATGTTGCCAGGTCCAATTATCTCTAATTGGCAGTTAATCTGACTGGAAATCACACGGCTAAGTATTTAGGGACCGACCCTGCACTCATTATCATAGAGGGTAAAAATTCTTAAAAATATTAGAAATGAGACAGAAAAGTAATATAAAGAGGAATCTGTATCTCTGCGTTGTCTCCAGATGATCGGTTGTGGGTCTGATGGGGTGAAATAAGGATTGTTGTGCTACTAACAGACCAGCCCAACAACTGATGTGCAAGAAACCCAAGACCTGGAACAGTGAACCTAGGTCTGAAACTCTTTGGGAAATGAGTTAATAAAGAATTTACTTTACTTGGCACTTAAAGCTTTCTTTAGTGTTAGAAACTGTTAAAAAAGTGATGCGGTTCCTATGGTGTGTACAGGAAGCCTATAGACTTTGTGAAAACAGAAAAGAAATACCTTTTTTCTTTTTCTCTCTCAAAAAAAAAATCTATTCCTTTTTGTATTTAGCAAAAGAAGCCACAAAATAATTACAAATGGGCTGGACAGTGGCTTTGCACTGAGATAGATATCCTTTCATTGTACAAGAAATGAATGTCTCTGTGTACCAAAGGGCACGGGCAGTGTTTTACATTTCATTCCTCATTTTCCTTTTCCCTCTGGCAGAACTATTTAATTGGTGGTTAGTGAAACTCTGCGCTTTAGAACTTTACCTCTTTTAACTGAAACTGAGATACTGCGACTGCTCAAAATTGCAGCCAGTTCTTCTACCTGCAAATCTATTCTGTATTTCACTCCATGTTGAGTAACCATTTTCCCTTGTTATCAACACCACGAAAAAATTATCCTTTGTTTCTGTGAAAGCTCCACTTACTGCCCCTGGCATTCATTGTGCATTACCATGTTGACAATGGACAAAATGCTTTTCTTGAAGGAAGGAAAAGAAAAAAAGAGGAATATTTTAATGTCTTTTATTCTCTGGACACTATTAGTCTTTGGTATTTGGCCTAGGGTACATCTTTTAGAGTCATAGAAGTAAAGTGAAAAGTAGTACATGGACAGAGCTGAGGAGAAAGATTAGAAAGCACAGAAATACTTTTTAAGACTGACAGATTAAAGGTGTTTCCAAACTCAGCAGGTATTTAATGACTCTATAGAGTCAATTGTTTTTATATTACACTGATAATTGGATAAAATCACAGTTTGGGTTTTTATACAGTACTTACAGTATGTTAGCATCTTCTTCTACTTCATTCTATACCTCACTTGGTCTTTGCAATACATGCTAATTCCAAGGTAGTAGATCCCTTCCAACTTCTCGCTTGAGGGGCTGCATCCAGCTATTATCTGGGTAAAGTGTGGAAATGTGGTAAGACCAGCCTGTTTGTTCTACCACAAGGATCCATCCTGTGAAGCTATCAGATAACAGCCTGAGTTGGAGAAAGGAGGTGGGACCCCAGCATGAAGACAGGCTGGAACTCATGACCGTGGGTCTTTACGAATGCCTTGAGGTTACAGTCAAGGATGCTGAACCAGTTTATAAAGCAAAACCCATCAAGGATCTTAAATAGGAAAGCACCACATGGGGCTCAGGTTATGCTTGTATCGCAAATTACTGAAGGCTGGAAAAGTATCATTGTTGGTTTGCTTTATTTGATATTCTTCCCTGGATATCCTCTTTTGGTTGCTGTTGGAGAGAAGATATTAAACCAGTTACACTAGGTACAACTGGTTGTCTGTTCAAGTTTGTATGAAGCATGGCTGTATTGTACATTAAGTAGATATTTGTACAATATTTACAAAGCAAGAAGTTGTCCCACCCCCCAGGTGAGCTCCCCATTTATTAGGCTTTAGGATCGTGTTCAGTCCTCACTACTTTGGGCACAATATAAATTAAATTTGTTTTCTACCAAGTGAAAAAAACTTGAGAGGGTGGAGTATAGAATCATAGAATGATTTGGGTTCAAAGGGACCTCAAAGATCATCTAGTTCCAACCCCCCCCACCATGGGCAGGGACACCCTCCACTAGACCAGGTTGCCCAAAGCCCCATCCAACCTGGCCTTGAACACTTCCAGGGATGGGGCATCCACAACTTCTCTGGGCAACCTGTTCCAGTGCCTCACCCCCCTCACAGGAGGAGCTTATTTGTCTGCTATTCGGGCTGCAGTTCTCCCTTTGGACTATCGAATATCCTGCATGCTTTCTCGGTATGGCTTTGCTCTTCTGTCATCGGTACTTCCCGATTTCAATAATGCATGGCAAATGCATGCAAGACTGGGATAGTCAGCCAAGTTTCTTTCATTCCTTTTGTTTTTTTTTTAATGTTTTTGTAGCAATGTAAAAATGTCACTTCACCTAAAGTCAACAGAAATGCTGTAGAGTTACACACCCATAGTCAAACTGACAATCCAATGCAATAGATTTTGACTGAGAGCTGCAGTTTCTCTGTGCTTGGAATGAGGTAAGTAAAACCAAGACTAGTAATTCCTAACAGAAAGGAAAACCTCTTATGATTATCTTTTTTTTTTTTTTAGTGAGACTGATCGCAGCAACAGCAGTGAATATAATTTAGTGATACTGTTGCATGAAGTCTTAGTTGCAAAATTAATTACAACTGGCTTTACACAGTTTCTCGCCATTGTAAAATGAGTACATGCTTACAAACAAAGGCGAATGATGAAAGGTAACGGGCCAGATTAATTGCTTGCATACATAGCAAGTTTTTCAAATTCATTTAAATCATCCATTGTTTACAACAAGAGTAAATTTGGCCAGGTATGTTAAACTGTGGAGAGGTGCCTAATGAAGTATCACAGGGGAGATTTTAAGTTTGGCCTGGATTAACATCATCATTAATGATCTGGAAGAAGGAAGCAGTCAGCATGTTCATTAAATTTGCATGTGATCCAAAGCTTGGTTTCAAATACCACTGGAGGTACAAAACCACAGAGGGGCAGAAAGAAGCTTGACAGAACAAAACCTATAAATAAATAAACAATTAAAAAAAAAAAGAAGAAAAAATTAAAAAGAAAAAAGAGGAGATTCAGGTCAGCAAAATATAGGTTTATAAATGTAATGACTAATATTCTGAATTACAGTGTAGGAAGGAGAAGTCCAGGTAATGCTGACAGACACAAAGACTATTATTATTATTGTTGTTGTTGTTGTTGTTGTTGTTGTGTTTTGTTGTAGTAGTAGCAGTAGCAGTAGTAGTAGCAGTAGCAGTAGCAGTAATATCAATAACCCCCCTCCCCAGATTAAAAGTCATGTTTACACTCTATTAGTGGGATCACACCGGTGATACACTTCTGTAAACAAGGACACACATTGTGTAGACTTCTGGGCATGGCAGAATATTGAGAGATTGGAAAGAAGGCAAAGTAAAACCTATGAATGCAGCAATACTGTTAAGTGAGAATGGGTTGCTTTCAGAGGAGAGGTTTAACAAAATCTGTTCAAAGTACTGGAGCTAAAATGTATTTTTGGGGAGGGGTCAAGACGTGGGGGAATATTGCAGTGCACATGTGCAAACGGCAGACATGTTCAGGGTAAGGCCATGGCATGTGGCTGGAGCAAGGGGAATGGAGTAACAACAGCAAAGATTCAAACTAAGCCTAAGGAAAATATCCTGGAAGTAAAATCTTTTCATCTGGGAAGTAATTTCCCCAAGGCTGGTTGGGATTGAACATTTCTGTGTATTTTAGCCTCTCTATTATATCTGTTTTCCCAAACCTCTGTGAGATAGGGAAGCACGGTTACCCCATTTCGCTGGCAGGGTGTTAAGGATGCTCGACACCAGTGCCAGGCTCTCAGGGGCTGCTGCTGCTGGCAGGGGATGGATCTGCTCACACTTCCCTACAAGAGAGGACAGCAGAAGTGCCTTGAGCTGCGAAGAGATAGGAGCAGAGGATCCAGATCATTAATGACGATGATAATTTTTTTTTTCTTTTTTCAATAGGGAGACTCAAAGTAGGTTGTTTGTATTTATCAGCCCAAATTATAAGGGTTGTATTTTTTCATCTTCTTTTCTAGCACTGAGGATCTAGTGACTTTACTGCATTTTACTCTGAATGAGGAGTTATCTCAAAGTACTAGATATGTTAAAAGACTGCTTTGCCTGAAGTATGCCCTTGTAGTGTCCAATTTTGATCTTCCTTTTGAGTAATCACTTTTATTGTAAAGGAGCAGTAAAATACTTTTTTTTTTTTTTAATCATGTTGAAATTATTAATAAATGCTTCAGAAGAAAACCGTCAGTGTTTCTTTTTTTCATAGAGCGATTTCAGGATGATTTTTGCAAGAAATATTTCTTCATTACTATCTTCTGTTTGATGATGGCCTCATCAACTTTTGCAGTGAATTTAGTGAGTCTTTTTAATTTATCTGCTTGTTTCAGTTTAATTAATTTTCAGTTAATTTAAGTTTTCAGTGGTGAATGTATCTAGGAAGAATTGATGTGAGTTAAAGATAAAATTCCTTCTTCAGATAGCTGGAATAAATTGGCAGATCAAACCAGCAGCTATTACTCACTATCTTCTAGGTTTTTAAAATAAAATTTCTTTTTTTTTTTTTTTGCCATCGTATGATGAAATTGTTTTCCAAGCTCTCTAAGCTGTAATTACCGTATCAGGAATGAGAACTCTGGAGACCTTTGTTTGTAAAGGCACTTGAGAACGGAGCCTCAGCAATGTGCGGTACCACTAGAAGGAATGATAATTTCTGAGATTTTGTAACTGATTCACTGTGCTTCTTCCAAAAAGTTAACTTCAGCACAATACTGGAAATAATCATAGGACTCTACATATCAGTCACTAAAGAATCTGTCTGGAGGAACACCAGTGTTTTGGTGAAGACCTCTGGATATCAGCTTTACGTTGCTTTTCTGCCAGACATCTTGTGTTTCATGATTAGATCAATTGACTTAATCACTTTATGCTACTGAAAAAAGGTGTAATTATATTTGTTTTTCCTTCCTTTTTGAGACAGTAAGCTCTTCACAGTAGGTAGTGTCATTTGCCATGTGTTTGTTCTGGTTTAGACTGAAAGTGTGTGGGATGTCCAGATGATACTGTGATACAGATAACTGACAAAAATCTTGTTTCTCGTTGGTTGGATCCTTCCATCCAAAACTCCAGAATATAAGACACAGAAGGACTGTGTGTGCAGGGGTTTTGTTTCTTTATAACCCAGAAGAAAAATACTGGTGAAAGATAAAAAAACCAACAAAATAGTAATGTTGTAATTAAGACAACAATATCAATACAGAAGACCTGGAAAATCTGGCACTGCAGGTGTGGGTGAGAGCAAGGTGCACGGCAAACACTCAGCAAAATGTCTGTGCCATAAGGGTTGCCAGGCAGAATTTCAGAGCTGGATTTTGGGAGAGCAGCCCAGGAGACTCCCACCTGCTCATCATAAGAGTCCCTTCACACTGCATGCTCCAAAAATTCAGGAAGAAAATCCCAACCTGTGTACAGGCTTAGCAGCTGCACATTTGTGCCTATTCTTTGCTCCTTGCTGTAGCTTAGCTGACTGTATAAACGTGTGTCTCTGTTGCCAGACGTGCCTTAGGCTAGGGATTCAGTTTCTTTCTTGCCCCATTTCCTCCTAGGTGCACGATTCTTGAATTTTTGGCTGTTTACTGACTAAGCTTTAACAGCTTTGTAGGTTGAATCCAGGTCTTCAGAATATTGGCAACAGAAATTAAACTATCAACATTAATCAATCAAAATAGCTGCTGTATGATTCAGAGAAGGAAACTGTATACTACTCTGATAGGAAAGCAATAAAACACTAATTAAGTAAAGGGATGATTAACAATATAAAGCATAAATATCTTGAAAATAACTTCTATCTATATGTTTTAAGGAACCTTAAGAATAAGCAGAGAAAAGATTTGGTCCAGTGGTATTCATTTTTAATATATCTTTAAATAATGGAGAGATTACAGAAGTCTGGAAGAGCATTAATGTATTTCACAATTCATAGAAGTGAAATGACTTGGTAAACCTGATACCAGATCACCAGTCAGCCAGAAATTGAGATCATGATCCTGTATTCAGTTGCTGAGAGTGCACTAGAAGCAGATCAGTAGATTGATGGAGTTGATTGATGTCCTGCATTTACAATATCTGCAATTTAAAGGTTTTACTTCAGATTGGATTTAGCGTGGTCCTTTGGAGCCAATATGGCCCAATATAAATGTGTCCCTCCAGGAAAAAAAGGACATGAAGTGAATTGGAGAAGAGGAGCCATACGCAGAAAATCAGTGTCTCCACAAAGACAAAAAGGTTGAGGCAGTTCAACAACAGCTTCCAGTTTGATACAACACTGGTATAGATACCACAAGAAATATTTTCAAAATTCAGACAACATAGAGGTATGGGACTAATATATGGGAAACTTTTACATTGTATGTTAAAATGGTGATTTATGCACTATCAATGACTGATTTTTTTTAATTAAAAAAAGCAAAACAAACAAACAAACAAACAAACAAAAAGAACTTGTGGAAGATAGAATCATAGAATCATAGAATGGTTTGAGTCGGAAGGGACCTCAAAGATCATCTAGTTCCAACCCCTCTGCCATGGGCAGGGACACCCTCCACTAGACCAGGTTGCCCAAAGCCCCATCCAACCTGGCCTTCAGCACTTCCAGGGATGGGGCATCCACAGCTTCTCTGGGCAACCTGTTCCAGTGCCTCACCACCCTCACAATAAAGAATTTTTTCCTAACATCAAATCTGTATCTACCCTCTTCTAGTTTAAACCCATTACCCCCTGTCCTATCACTGTACTCCTTGATGAACAGTCCCTCTCCAGCTTTCTTGTAGGCCCCTCTAGGTAGTGGATACCTAAAGATAATTCAAAGAGTGCAGAGAGTGGTGAATAAATGGACAAAAATTTCTACATCTAGGATACGAAGGAGTACTCTACACATTCTTCTGCTTCCCAGCTTCTGATATGCTTTCTCCTCCTTACTGGGCTGAATATATGGAGAGGGTATCCTCCATCTCTCACTCCACGTGTGCTGGCAAGCTGCCATTCCTGGGCATTGAAAATGTACATTTATGTGTCAGTCTGGGAAGAGGGAATGCTGCAGCGTTGCCTTTCCTGCTAAGAAAAGGTGTGTGCTGCTTTGGCATAGCTCTATCCCTGCCTTTCCCCAGCCTCCTGCATGAGGTTTCTGGGCACACCAGCTCTGAGATAATGTTGACCACACGTCTCTCATCCAGGTGTGTTCTTCTCCTCCCTCCTTGCTTGTTACCCTTCACTTCTTTTCAGTCATTTTCTCCAGTTCAGGTGGTCCTTTCTGGCTTCAAACTCTGTAGCAGAGTAGTGGAAAGGGTTATTATCAATACCACTAGTCTGTACTAGACTAGTGGTATTGATAATACTACAGTATTATTTGTATTATTTGTTGTATTTTTTATACAACTAGCCTGTTTATCAGCATTTCTAAATACAAGTGCCTAGTTGTAACTGCAGACGCACAAAGCATTTCAGCACAGAAACTGCTTGAGGTCAACTGTGAAGTGAAATCTAACGTGACAATGAACTCTTTAAAATAGTCAGTCTATCGGTTACTCCATATGCCTGCTGTGAAGTGATAGCGATGTTGACTGCAGGCACATGGAGAAAAATATGTCTATGAAAAGTTTATCCAGTCTATCAGAAAAGGAAAGCCTGTACATCAATAATAAATTGCAGAATTATTCCAAACAAATTGCATTATGGTACGTCCATTATATAATTAGCCTGTACTTCAGGATTAATGTGTTAATTTCATACTGAAATAGCAGTCGGGGTTTTCATTCTAAATTCAGAGCGTTTGGAAATATGTTCTCTGCCTTTTCAATTTGTACTCATTTGCCTTTTTTTCTTCACAAACAAATAATTTGAGCTCTGGGAATGTAGTATTCCTGAAAGTAGATGATATACTTGTGATAACATTTCATCACACCTATCCTAGCAAGGAAGACCTAATGTTTGAATAATAGGGCTTTTGTAGATCTGTAATGAGTACTATCAGAAATAGTATTCGTTTAGCACTGGGCATTAGAAGACATGACTTCTCTTCAATGGAAATTTCCATTTACTCCACTTGTAAATTTAAACCCCGGGTATTAATTACTTTAAAGTGAATCCCAGAAGATTTTCATTTTTGCTAGGGTAATATTGTATTTAAACAAAATTGTTACTTAGAATAGGAAAAACCTGTTGTCTCCTAACTCTGCGATGGTTGCTTATATAGTTATGGTTTTCATGGTGATTAGTGCTAATATATATTTAAAAGTTACAGCTGTTGCAGGCTCTCAGCTCGATCACAGACAAAATGGGTTACGCATTGCAGGCCCAATTCTTTCATGAGAGTAAGAGGTTTTAATCTGCAAATACAGCGTAATACCTATTCAAGGGTCAATTTCTGCTTTGCGCGCTAAGGCAAATGGTGTAAATTGGTTTAACTAGGTGGTGGAATTGAAGTGACAAGAGTAATTTATACTACCTGAGGTTCTGTTTGCTCCTTTAAAAGATGAGACACTCCGTTAAAGTCCTTGCAGACTGGTGTAATTGGGCAGGCTGGTAGGATGCTCAGTGCTCTGTAAGCTCCCCTGGGTCCTGCAGCTCATTTTGTAGAGTCTGTGGGCAGAGTCTTGCAGGACAGCTCGGTCATCAGCTGCCTTCCACCCTGGGCTCTGTAGCTATTTCCATTCTAGCCTTCACGCGGGGTTCAAGCAGACTGTTTTTGTTTCCGCCACTGTATTATTAAACATTGAATGTGCTCTTTGTACTCACAAGTATCTTTAGCGCTCAGAAGTGTGTGAACAATTTGAGATATATCAGTATCTACCTCAAATCCTTTTTATAGATAACGTTCACTGGTCCTGGAACATGCACAATTTGCAAGAACTGCTGCTAGCAACATTTGTTCCATGGGCTATGCTTGTAGCAAAGTATACCTTAAACCCAAATACGTGATGCCAGAATGCCAAACCCCCTTGATTTTATGTTGGTTTACACATGACTTTCACTATTAAAACACATATTTTAGAGCAATGCAAATTTTGCTATCACAGAATTCTTAGTTGGGAAGAGAAGCATGGGCAAGGAAATGAACAAAACCTAATTTATTCTTCTTTCTATTCTTGAAAGAGGAGCAGCAATGTGTCGCTTGAGCACTCTTTCCTCGAGTGTCTTTCCCAGTAAATTGCGTAGTTTCTCTTGCACGCCACAGGCATCATTAAACACTGTGTATCTCCCAGTGCTTCTCTGTCCCAACACTGTGGAAGCCAGTAATCGGATTAATCTTTGTCACTAACAATCACTTGTATAGCTATAAGGGAGGAACATTATATGCGTAAATGACAACAGAAGTCAAAGGTTAAGCTGAGGGCTACTAAATTAATGACATCTATCAGCATATGCAGTTTTCTCCTACCTCTTCATGTATTCCTGTGATGCTGTTATGTTCAGGCATTTAAATGCTAATCCAGGGATCCAATGGTTGGTAGTTAACCATCTGCGCTTGATATAAACAGTAATAGGAAAGAGTAAGCCAGTCCTGGAACTATGGTTATGTACTCACTACGGGGCTGTGAGACGGTTTTCTTTACATAGCCTTAACAACGTCCTTAAGGACCCAATGCTTTCTCTTCTATCCAGGTATCGGAGCTATCCCTAACTCTTAACTAGAACTGTGAGTTAGAGGAAATAGCTGACTGGGCTTGCCTGAGAACATCGGGATGCGACTGATCCTATAAACATTTATGCCCTTGTTGTATGGGTGTATCTAAGGAGGGAGATTTAGCGTTCCTGGTTTGTGGGAACACATGCTGGAGGAGTCTCCTGCAACTCTCATGGAGACCTTCCCCTTGTAATTCTATTCTTCTCTGCTGCTGAATCCTAATGGTCTTATGACCTCAGTGAGTTCTGTGTTGGTGACAGCCCAAACCACTTGCAAAACACAAGATGGTGTAAAGAGGCAAGTACTGTTCAGGGTGAGGAGGGTGTATTCATTTTTCTTATACGGCATGGACTTCTTTGTAAGTAACGCTGCATAACTATGTAGTTACACATGAATAACACATGATGCCACTCATGTGAACAATTAATTATTTAACTCCATCATGTGTTTGTTTCTAGGCATTACAGAAGAATTAGATCTTCGGCAGACAAAGAAGTAGACAGTACTTTATAGTGACCTAGATAGGCAAGATATGGCTGGGAAATGCTAATAAGCATTTTACCTCTCCTCTCTCTTTCTGCATGACTGATTTATCATTTAATACAGCACATTGCTATGCAGGTATCCTTCCTTTTCACAATACTGGATTCCACCTAGTAAGTCCTGTCTTCCAGCTGGGCTTGTTAACACAGCAGCGTGTGGCATTAATAGCTGTTACTCTTTTCGGTTCTTCCCTTAGCTTGGGCACGGCTGCTACCGGACAACATCTATTCTGCATTCGAGCCATGTCCTCTGCACGAGAGTCTCACAGCCCAGAAGAACAGATATGAAAACAAAAGCAGCTTCCTGGTCTTGACAAGCCGGTGTCAAGGCTCCAGGTGCTAGTGATGCAGTTTTCAGTCCTCCTGATAAGCCAAGGTGCTAAAGTGGTGAGAGGTGTTGTTCTCAGCTGTTAGGGCTGAGAAGAAAGGGCTCCTCCAGCTCTGAAGTTTATGCTGCATTTTAGGAATCCTTCAGGGTGAAAAATGTGATAAAACACTGGGTAAAAATGAGAATGCAGGGTTTATTTTCCCTTATGTCCAAGCCCCAAAGGTAGTCATCTGATAAGGAAATTTGGGCAAAACTGGTGAGATTTCAGAGTCTCTCAGGTATATTAAGATCACTTACTTGATAAAATATATTGAGAATATTTTAAATCTTTTCCTCTTTACTATTTAAGTAGCTAATTTGACATCTACAGCCAAAAACTACTGCTGAAGGCAGTTTTCTAGATTTATTTCAGAAAAAAAACTAAGTAATTTTGTGTATTTTCTGCTAAAAGTAGCTTGATAGGGAAAGATGTCTTTCATAGGAAACAAAATGATAGGACACTCCCCACAGAGGTGCAAGGTGTGAGTTTTCATTCATGCTGAGAAAAAAATGGAGCTTGGTCTCACATTCTGTATAAGTGCTTAACTCCTAGTACCAAGAGATGCTGTGGCTTTAGAAAGAACGAGAAGGATACCCTTGGACCTCACCCCAGGCCTGGGCTTTTTGGTATGTGCTAGGCATCCTCTGGGAATGGATTCGGGTCAATGTACTTGCGAGGACAATGAGGAATTATTTTGTGTGTGGATTTTACTTGGGTTTAGGTGTAAGGTAGGTGTCAAGCTACTTATCATTGCCAAGAGCAAGGTATTTCCTAGTATGTCCAGAAGCTAAACTTGAAGAGCATCTTGATTTCATATCTCTCCAAAGCAAAGTGGCGAATAAAAGTAGATTTCAGGGGACTGAGTCTTCATTTCAGTCTTTTTCTGGGTACTTCTCTCTTCCATGACTATGTTTCCTCCTCTATTAAATTTGACTAATAGTATCTACGTCATGAAGGATTTCCAAATCCAAAGCAATTAAGTCTGAAAAGCGTGTTGAGACATTCAGATGGAAAGCACAGTCTAACTGCACTGGTATAATTATACACTGCATAACTGATCCAAGTACCAAAGAAAAGTGGAACACGAAAGAACAGCTAAATTTATCCCAGAAAATGGGTTCAGCAGTTCAGCATTCGGATTTAGATCAGTAGAGCAGTCTCACTGCGCTTAAAAGCCACATAATCACATGAATATGGCTCATGTACTATCAGTTGTTATGAAGTGCATTTTTATGTGTGTTGGTTTAGTTCTTAATTAAGAGAAGTTTTAGCATACAATTTACATATGGTTTTCTTTTAAAAATTTTCTCAGGATATAACATTTATTACTTGATTTAAATTCTTAAATGTTTTCCTTTCATGAAACTTACCATACTTTTATGTTTTTGTCCTGGTTTCAGCTTGGATAGAGTTAATTTTCTTCCCAGTAGCTGGTATCATGCTATCTTTTGGATCTAGGATGAAAATAATGTTGATAGCATGCTGATGTTTTAGTTGTTGCTAAGCAGTGTTTACAATTAAGTCAAGGACTTTTCAGCTTCCCAGGCCCTGCAGCCAGGAGGTGCGAGCCTTCTGCAGGAGTACACAAGAAGCCAGGAGAGCACAGCCAGGACAGCTGCCCCAGACTGGCCAAAGGGATATTCCATACCATATGACGTCATACTCAGCATATAAACTGGGGGGAGTTGGCGAGTGGGCAGGAGTCCCAGTACTCGAGACAGGCTGGGCATTGGTCAGGGGATGGTGAGCAATTGCATTGTGAATCACTTGTTTTATATATTCTATTATTATTTTCCTTTTCTGTCCTATTAAACTGTCTTTATCTCAACCCACAACTTTTACTTTTTTTTTTTTTTCCATTCTCCTCCCCATCCCAATCCATACACAGATCATAGCATTGATAAAGTATTTTTAGTATATTGGGATGAACAATTTTGCACAATTTTTGCATACTGCAGTTGACAACTCAGAAAATATTTAAAATCTGCCTGGTGGTGTGCAAAGTTGCTGACTGAGCTACAGGAACAATATTTAATGCCTTTGCCTTTTTCACCACCAAGGTATAAAACAAATGCCAATGTAATCTGCCAGAGATGTAATCTGGTTTGTAAGACAGCTAATGTGTTGTGTTGGTTCCCCAACTCTGATAGCAGTACTTGTGTAAATTGAGATTTTATAGCTCACACTTGTGCATCCAAAATGAATTGTGTTAGCTGATAGACGTGTTGCTTATGTTATTCCTGATGCCACCAGCTGAAGAGGTCTGGTAGCTTTTACAACTGACTTTTTTAAAGCAGAGTAATCTCTTTAATAAAAGAGATAATATAGATATGTATCTGGAATTTATCCTAATGTTGCAGGTATGCTTCAACATTGTGCACATCAAAGTAGTGCTGCACAGAACCTTTGACTTAGAATTATAAAAGCAACCACCCAACTCCATCCCCATAAACTTA
Source organism: Aramus guarauna (assembly GCA_013400195.1). Lineage (NCBI taxonomy): Eukaryota > Metazoa > Chordata > Aves > Gruiformes > Aramidae > Aramus > Aramus guarauna. The sequence continues at coordinate 74,507 of VXBL01005982.1, read as the reverse complement.
TTCAGGGTCAAATTTTCAGTTAGTGGTAACTGAGGTAACAGTACTGCAGGCAATGGAGAGATGATAATTTATACTGGTTGTGCACCTGGCCCCGTGAGTTAAAGCATGAGTATTGTGTCCTTCCAACTCTTTTTCACAGCAGAAGCCAGCAGAAGGGGCTGTCCTCAGCTGGTGGCTCTGTGTTGGTTGAGCACTGAGTGACAGTGCAAAGAGCTTTGCCAAACTGCACTGGTGGACAATACTTCAGCCAAGTCAATGTATCTGGCCTGGGAAAGAAATGAAGTAATGTACACAAACTGTGCTGCCCAGGATCCTGTCCTCTTGTAGGTTCACGTACTGGGTAAAAATAATCTCAACGTGTAACATTAAACTCATAATGTTCTCAGTGCTGCTGCTTAAAATGCATGTACTCTTCATTGCTTGCAGTGATTATTAAAAACACTATACACTTAAGAACAGTAAGAGTATAAGTCATGTTATAATACATTAATGACGTTCAGAATTCTTACTTTGCTTTGAAATCCCAATGGGACTAGTGGTTTTGGGTGATGTAGTGGTTGTTGAGTTTTAAGTGCTAAAATAAATGCTGCAATTACTATTGGGTAATGAAAGGGGTGACTGGTTAAGTTTTACTCTATCACTGATATATGCTTTTTGTACGAGAGAAACACAGAGGAGTGCTACTGCTGCTCATTCATACTGCAGACATCGGGCCATTTTTTTCCAGATGCAGGGAAATCAAGCATAAATGTTGGAGTACTTACCTAAAAATTGATTTAAAACAAAATTCACACTGAGACTCTGATAGTAATAAAGTATTATAGAGAAGAAAAAGTTTACAAAAGATAAAGTGTAATAAAATTGAAAATAAAATTATCTTAGGATTTTTAAGTTGCTGCTGTTGCTAATTAATGGAATGAGTACTTGAGGATTTTACCTTTAAAAACAAAACAAAACAAAACAACTTTCCTATCATTGTAAATTAAAAGTTAACATATAAAAGTGAAAATTACATTTTACTTTTCAAAATAAAGGCATTACGGCAGAATTATTCTGTTTGGGTGAAAATTTCTAAGTGGCACTATTTGTCTGAGCCATTTGTAAGGACCACATTGCAATCAGAGCACATCGCTAAGCACAATTCATATGGATTTTAAAAAAATCACTTACATAGCAGCAGCTGGGCTGGATTTGACTGCTTGCAGTGTGACTGTATATATATATATATAAGATATTTTATTAATGTTACTACCCGAAATTGCTCGTTTGTTTCTTCATTAGAGACTGTCGTTCGCCCCGGAGCCCCGGTTCCGCCCTTTGCCTCCCCCCGCCCAGGAGCGGCCGCCGTGCCGGGCTGTCAGCGGGGGGAGCCGGCCCTCTGCCGGCCGCTGGGCCCTGCCACCCGCAGCCGTGGGCCGGGGCTTGTGCCAAACAAACGGGGCTGCGCTATCGCCATAGCCCGCGCCAGAGGCGTTGTTTTACCTTTAAACGCTGCTGCGGGTGGAAATTTGGGGGTGGGAGGGGAGCAGTCAGACACTTGCGGATTCCTTCTGGTGGCTTCAGGGAGAGAAAGGACGGCAGCGGAGGCGGCCGGCCGGGCAGCCCTGGGCGCAGGGGAGAGGTGCGTGTGGGACAGCGTGACGGCAGGCATTCGGTTGCGAGTGTTCTTGCTTCTGTCTGGTCTAGTGCTTTTTGGGTGTTTTGTTTTCATGGAACCATAGTTTATCTCGACCAGGAAGTGACCCATAAGAATCATCAAGTCCCAACTCCCTGCTTCTCGCAGGAATACCTGAAAGCTAAACCGCGTGACCGGGAATGTCCTCCAGACCTCTGGCAGTGCCATGACCGCTTCCCTGGGGAGCCTGTTCCAGCGACCGACCAGTTATTATTAATAAAAATTGCTTGGGGTTTTTTTGAGGGGGGGTGGTGGTGTGTGGGGGTGGCCTGTCACTGGGCCCTTTATCTCCGCGGGGGTTCGGAGCCCGCAGGCCGGGGCTGGGGGAGCTGCCTCCCGCCGTCCCTCCCTCTGTCCCTCCCGCCCGCACTCGCGGGGCCGCCCGGCCCTGCCCCGGGAGCGGCGCGGCCGGCAGGTGGCGCTGTAGGAGCGCAGGCGGCGGCCGCGGCCCCGCGCTGTCCCTGAGCCGTGCGGGGCCCCTGGAAACGCCTTGGCCCAGCCCCGCGTTGTGTCCCGCTGCTCGGCTTCCCGCAAGTGCAGTCCCGTTTGGAAATAAAAATCCATGTTTGGTTTGTTTCCTTAAAGGTAGAAGCCTGTGAGAGCAGCTCAGAGAGCTCAAGGTGTAAATTTCTGTGTGCGCTCGGTATCCAGCCGACCTCTGCCAGGAGTACCGGAGGTCAAATAAACGCTGGCCGTTGATTGATACGTGTATTATCTCGCTAGCATCATAGACCGGATTGATGCAGGAGCTGTACAAACAGCAAGCTAAAATGAAGGTGTTTGCTCCCATTGCTTAAGACAAATAAATGATAGATGTACAAGGGATCAATAAGCCCGATGTCATTCAGAACAACGGGAAGTTGTCTCAGGATACTGCCAGAGCCTGGTTTTTATCAGGATTTGGGTGGGTTTTGGTTGTTGGGGGTTTTTTTTGTTTAGTTTTTTGTTTGGTTGGTTGGTTTTTTGTTGGGTTTTTTTTAGGAAGAAAAAAGTTTGAGCGCTGTTTTAGCTCACCGATTTTAGTTTGGACAAGTTACATTACAAATGAGGCTGTGAATCATCCAGATAGGATGGTAGGGGAACTTGTAGCTGTGGATAATGTAACCTGGAGATAAGATGTAGAGGGGAAAAAAAGAAAATCATAGTCAAAGCCCTACAAAACTGCCATAAAAATCCTGCAGACAAGGTTCAGCTAAACTTGATATAGTAGAGATCATAGTAATGCAAGGAGAACTAGGAAAAGATGATATTAGAGAAACTGAGAAAAAAAAATATTCTCAGGAGAAGCTTTGTGCTGGAAGTGATCCATTTGAAAGATGAAGTCTGAAGATGGATTCTTGAGATTGGCTAATAAGAGGTTATTGGGAGAATTAATGATTTTATTGTGAGCATATTGCAAGGAGCAAATATGATTACAGCTGGCTGGTCATCTCATTAATGAACTGTGCTTAGCTCATATGATACGTCTTCTTTTTATGTTCAAGAGTGTTCAGAGCCTCTAATGCATCTTCCTGCAGCCCACATACTTGAGAAACATGGCAAGGTTAGGCAAGGAGATATTTATTCATAAATGTCAGAGACAGTTAGGAAACTAGAGAATTCTTAGGATGTTATCGCCAGTCACTGACCCTGAAAAGATTGACATATGATAACGCTATGCGACAGCCAGGTTGGGAGTTACTTCAGTTTGAGGTCATGCCTCTCTGCTGGTGAGAGACAGCTCTTACTCTAGCTTTGTCCTCCAGAGTGCGAGTAATTTCTTCCTCTGTACTTTGATTTTATTCTTTAGGTACCGATATGTATTTCCAGGTGTGAGCCTGTCTAGGAATGAAGTTTCTGAAAACAGTATTCTGATCCAAAAGTATATTATGGAGAAAAAGCTCTGAAGACGAAACTCCCCATAACCTATAATGTTATCATTTTATTTGCTTTCAACTTGAAAATAAAGACAGAATAATACTAAGCATATTATGCTCTTCCATCTGAAGAAAAGTAGTATTAACCACATGCTGTACATGTGTCCCAAAACAATTGTTACCATTTAATAAACTAGCATGATATTCTAAATCCTAGATTTCATCTACATAGTTATGATTCACATGCATTTCAATGTGTGTCAGCTACGACCATGGAATAATTGTTCCACTCTGGAAATAATTTCTTTTTTGGTTCATGTAATACGAAGTGTTTGGCCTTCATTGTAAATCCTCTGTGTATCTCAAAAATAAGCCTTTTCCTGGGAAATTGGTGAGGAGCTAGGAGTGAAAGGTTTTATATTTTAATGAGGTGAGTCAGATACATTTCATTAATAATGTCTTATAAAGCACATTTTGGATAGGAAATTGTCCAAATAATATAAACAGATTTTACTTTGCATTTGAGATATTTTTATCATTGATGTCATGTAAATTTAATGTTAAAAACTGGACTCAGTATTCTGCTGATGAATCAATGATCGGTCATATAAAGAAATATGTGAAGTAACAAATGGCAGGAAGGATAAAATCAGCATCTGTTATCTGTTAGCTGATCTCATGGTTTATAAAAACAAACAGCCAGTTAAGTCTTAAATAGAAATTTATGAAAACCCTATTAATTAACAGAGACACATTGTGGTTTGAGGGAAATTTCTATTTAGGAAGATGTAAAATATCATCAATAACATACTGTGTATGAACTTGATAGACCACAGCAGCCCCTCTGTTGGTGGGTAATAATGTATATAATCAAGATGAGCCTTGGCAGAGAGCCTTAAACCACAGGAAAACAGGAGTCCTGAAAGAGGCGCTAACAGACAGAATGTTACCAGAGGCCCCCAGTGGTATCATACAGAATATGCAGCATGCTGAGAATTAATGGAAAATGCATATAGGCTGGCTGAAATACAAATTATTATCTTGTATGTGTATTTACATTTCCTTCCCACTCTGCAGTGCTATGACTCTAAGGTGGCTGAGGAGTTTAGTGCAGTTCTGAAATAACCATTTTCTTGGTTCACTACGGAGCTAGTAAAGATTGGGAATTTAAACCATTGCCATTGAAAAGCCCAATGGATTTTCCTATAGAAGAAAAGCTCCATTCCCAAAATGTAGCTTCAGGGCATTGACTCTTCCTTCTTTTGTACTGCATCCTTTTTGAGCTTCATGAGCCCATAGCTGCTGGAGAAATGCTTTTCTGCATACCTGCTGCCCTGCATCTTTTAGGTATCTGAGAACTGGTGTGACAAGGTCTCATAGCAGTTGGACTCACTCCAACAGCTCCATGTCTGTCTTGTACTGGGGACCCCAGAGCTGGGCGCAGTACTCCAGGTGGGGTCTCACGAGAGTAGAGTAGAGGGGCAGAATCACCTCTCTCTACCTGCTGGCCACGCTTCTTGTGATGCAGCCCAGGACACGGTTGACTTTCTGGGCTGCAAGCACACAATGCCAGCTCACGTTGAGCTTTTCATCAACCAATGCCCCCAAGTCCTTTTCCTCAGGGCTGCTTTCAATCCATTCTCCGCCCAGCCTGTCGTTGTGCTTGGGATTGCGCTGACCCACGTGCAGGACCTTGCGCTTGACCTTGATGAACTTGAGGATGTTCACACAGGCCCAACTCTCATCCCTTCCCTCTGGTGTGTTGACCCACCACACAGCTTGGTGTCGTTGGCAAACTTGCTGAGGGTGCACTCCATCCCACTGTCCATGTCACCGACGAAGATGTTAAACAGTGCCGGTCCCAGTACTGACCCCTGAGGAATGCCACTTATCACTGGTCTCCACCTGGACATCAAGCTGTTGACCTCAACTCTTTGAGTGCAACCATTCAGCCAATTCCTTATCCACTGAGTGGTCCATCTGTCAAATCCATGTCGAATCCTTTGCACAAGTCCAGATAGATGACATCAGTTCATTGGTCTCAAAGTAAACATCACTCTGTAGCATAGCATCATGTTCCCACTATAGCTTTGTTTGTATTTTCTTTCCAGAATCTCTGATAAAATGCCTCACAAAAGCAAGAAGAAGCCAAAACAAAGATCAAAAAGTTAAATGTTGAATGTGAACTTAACAGTGCTTGATGAGACGTGTCTGACAGCTTTTTGTTGTCCTAAGCTCACCCCATTGGTCTTGACTTTAAATTAATCTTTTCTCATCTATGTCAAAAATCCTCAGGTAATAAAGCTGGATGCATTTATTGTTTTGCTGTTACTCATATTTTTCACTTTTTTTTTTTTTTTATTAGTCATCTGGCTTGTGGCAATGTTTATGAGTGTTGAGGTCTGAATATATTTTTTTATTGTGATATCATATATTACTAGTTACTATATCCCTAGAAATGAGGCAAGGAGACATGACACGGGTCTTGTTTTCCTGTCAGTGTATCCATTTTGCCTACTCCCACCTGGGTACACAGAAGATATAACTAATTCCTGCGGAGGAGGAGCTGAGCAGAACTTTTGTTCTCCATTGTAAGACAGAATTGCCCCATGTGTTCCTAGCTAAGGACTTCAGACATGGAATTTGTTTTGTCTGTGTTTTTGGAGGGAGTGTGGAGTTTTGTGCATGGGAAGGGGTTTGAGGCCATGAAGATGACGGCTTTTTTTGACACACATAATTTTTTATCAGAATCAGTTTACTACTTGCTACCCCTCTGAAGGGTGGGTATCCAGAATATGCCTGATTGCTTCTCTCGGTACAGGAAAGCCATCCTGGAGCAGCCCACAGCCTGTCCCTCGGGAGCCTCTCTCCAACAGAGTCAAAAGCAGATCTGTAGGAGAGGATATAAAACCAGCAGACGTAGTGGTACTTCCTCAAAGCTCTCTACTTGCCTCCAGCAGTTTGCAAGCCAGGAATTTCCCCAGTCACAGATGGTTTTAATTGCATTAATAACCCTCGGTAGATTTTCTTCCCATGAATATGTCTAGTCTGTACTAAACAGATACACACTTTTAGTGCTCTCAGTAATCTGTGACCAGTTCTGCATCCTGTCTAGTGTGTGAAGCAGCATCGCCTTTTCTTTGTTTTGAAGCATCCCCTCTTAAGCTTGTGTTGGAAAAGCCAGAGATGAAACAATCTCTGGGCATCCTCTCTGTGCCAGTCATGTTTTTATAGGTTGCTATCATGTGTTTAATCAGTGGTCTTTTCCAAGTTAATAATAAAACACACTAAATTTAATTTTATAAGAGCATCCCTAAAATTCTCTTCTGTAATATGACAGCTTACAGTCATTGACTCGAACTTTCCTTTGTTTCTGTTTGTAAGCATAGTTTACACAGTGCTGTTACTAAAGCTCACTGAAGTGTCATGCGATGTCCAGTTTTAGTTTGAAACCAGGCTTATGTGTGTGTCTTTATTAAATCTGTTGCTTTTTGTCTGTATGAGATATTGTAAAGCACTTCAAAATTAAATCATAGCATGAGATATGCAATCCATATTAAAATCAGCATAATATGTTTCAGTAATAAATATCTGTTATAATTAGATTTGGGAGATTATTTGGGAGGTGCTTAGGTGCTTTAATGACAATGTAGGTTTCTGGGGAAATAGGCAGATATGAAAATAAGACTTATTAAACAAGCCAAGTCCCCAGACAGCATCTCACTCGGCATGACCACTAATTCATGGGCTGAGTTATAACTGACGGTCCAGGATTCTTCCTGTGTTGTAAAGTGGTGCTTCCCTCGTTTGGGTATGTGTTTGGGTGACATTACTAGTAATGATTACCTCTGAAAGTACACAAGTGAGAAAAAAAACTAGTATAAAATTTGGATGGAAGTCAACTGACATTAAAAGCAGTGATAGAGGGTTTCCAAAGCTAATCTTCAGAATAATTACAGTTTTCGATTCAGTGGGGATGAGAGATACAGTTAAGGCATGTGCTGCTCAGATCATATCACAGCCATGTGGAACCTGAACAGTAGAACCAGTGCTAAAAATACACTGGGTATTTGTGCTAACAGTGTCCCTGATTAAGACCAAACACTCGTGGTGATCACCATAATACATGCCACAAGCTAAGGTTCATAGATTTTGGGGTTATATTCCATTATTAGGTGTGATGGGCCAAAGATAGAAGGACAAACACTTAGAGAATGGTGAAATCCTCAAGCGTGCGTCTGGAAGAGGCAATAAGCCTAGCTGTGAGTTTTGTATTCTCTCCCTGTTGTGATGCTGTTGATGATGTTGTAATCTAAGGTTGATCATAGTACTCTGGGGGAGTCGGATGTGTTGCATGCAGTACGCTCATCTGCTCCTTGGAAGGAAGAGGAGGTTTGCAGTGCAGATAAGAAGCTGTCACCGTCAGCAGAAGTTCACTGGGTGAGCAGCACACTTGGCAATTCTGAGCTTTGCATCATTGGCAAGGAGTATGGGAAAATTAATTTAATTGGTACAATCTTTCATTTAGAGTTAATAGGCAACTTCTTCTCGCTATGAGCGTATGTTATTTACCGGCTTTGTGTTTCCAGTGTTTTATCAGTCTTACATCACCTGATCTTACTGAGAAGAAACTAAATTTAACTTCTCTCTACTTAGCTCAGATTTCTCTGTCAAATTTCTTAAGAAATTGTTACAAAAGACTCAAGAATGGAAAGGCTAATTAAAAGCTCACCTTATTACTACTTTTTTTTAAAATCACTGACAAATATAACTAATACTAGGTAAATTTCTTATATTCATATGCCTTGCTCATGAAAGGAACAACACAGAAAATCATGTATTTCATAAAGAAATTGAATGAGCGGTGTGTGCCGTTATGACAGGCTGTGAAGAGCATTAAATGCCGGAGGACGTTTAGTAACAAATTAGGAAGAAACTGGAATTTCTTAGTGGGGTAATAAAGGAATAGAAAAGCTATAGCTTGGAGACAAAGTGTGGACAAGAAATGTTAGATTTGTCAGAAAAATAAGCATCTTTTCTTTTATTTTTAGTTGTTGCAGGTAAGTGGTATGTCTGGTTTTATCACAGCTGAATAAAAATCCTGTGGTGACATAGAATTTTATTTATAATGGGTACTTTAATTCCACAGCCACAATATCAATTTATGCTTGGTTCTGTTTGCATATTTTACGAGTGTCTGATTAAGCCTTTATTAAGCCTATTTCATGAGGCGTAATACATCTGGGCAGTGCTGGTTCTGCCTCTGAACTGAGGCTATTGTCGTATCTATCCTCATTTGTCATGACTTTCATTTCATTTGATAAGTAACATTGCAAACTAATATATATATTTTTAAACTGCATAACTCAATGGTATTAAAGCCCTGCACAAAAATAAACTTAAGACAGAAGTTAGTACCTCGTCATCATAAATATAGCTCATCATCATAAAAATAGCACAACTTGTTTAAAATGGTCCTAGTTCATGTAATGAAAAACTGTCAGATATTACTTAGTCCATCTCCTTATGATAAATGAAACTTAACTCTGGTCCACATGAAGAAAAAAAAAAAAAAAAAGAGAAATGAAGAAAAAAACCCAAACCACAACCACTTCTTCCCCTTTATGCAACTCAATTAATGAAGAATGATTAAAGTTGTTTTGTTTTGTTTTGGTTTGGTTTGGTTTGGTTTGGTTTGGTTTGGTTTTTTCTTCAGTGTTTTCCTGTGGGAGCCTGTCTTTGGTCTTTTTCCCACAATAGTTACAGGATGATTATCCCTTATATCTTCATTCCACTGCATAAATGTGACTGAACCCCAAGCTTTCCTTTAAGCTGGCAAACTGAAGCACCAGGAGCTCACGTCGTGTGATAAAGGTCACGTTCAGGCAGAATTTCCTATTAGCTTTCATTCATATGCTGGTGTTTTTTTGTTGTTAAAGAGATGCCTTATGAAAATTAAGTATAGCGATCATCTACATTTATTAAAGCCAGTGTTATTAAGAGCATATTAACATTAAGTATCTCTTAACACAAGTGTCGATATTAGAACACTTTCTTGGTCTCTTTGTAGAGTAGTACTGAAAACAAATATTGAGTCCCGAGTAGAATAACTGTTCTTTATTAAAAAAAAGGATTATCAATTTATAAAATATGTTGCTAACCACATACTTGAAATCTGTAATTTCTGACTACTTCTTTTGTGCAAGATGATTTTTAATCTTACTCCAGTTGTCTTTGCACAGGAAGAAGTCAACATTAAACTCTCCCTTTGTCCTCTAAGTCCATAAAAGTTGAAGAAACAAAATGCTCAGAAAACTCCAAACCTGATTCTTCAACAAGATTGTTTCCCGGCAACTGCTTCACGGTTGCAATGATTGTCTGAACACAGACTGAAGTCACCAGTTTACTTCTTTGAGAAAATTGGTTGGTCAAAGAGAAGCGTTTCATGATACTCTTGTCTTGTATTGATGGAAGAATAAAAGTAACTAGACAGTAAAATTATGGAGCAGAGGTACTCTACGTTACAGTGACTACGCAGATGCTTACCTTAGTTTTCCTTACTTGAACACTTAGGCTAAAGGCTGAACAACATCGTCCTTAGTAGTATCTTATTAAAGACAGGGCTTGAAACAAGGGAGCCTGCTCTTCTGCTGTCAACTGGTGCTGGAGATGGATAGATTAATTCTGTTCTGGTAATTTATTTTTTAAAGCATAAAAATAAAATACAGGAAGAAAACTTAGCTTGCCTACCTCTTAACTAATTCCTCCGCCATAAGATTTGCTGCTTAGATATTTATAAAATTAAAGGAATACATGGAACTTACCTGTAGAACATAGCATCTTCCTTACCAACAGAATATTATCATTTTCTCTGCTATTCAATGTTACTGGGAAATGATTATCCAAAAGAATAATTTTATCATAAAACTTGCTGTTAAAGTAACAATTTTAGTTACTTTTTCCGAAGCTAGCACACTGCCAATCTAGCTAGCTCTATGTAAAAAGGGAAAACATGCATGGTAAAACTCTATGGTGGATAAAACAGGTTTATGCTGAAAGACACTTCTTCACCAAATTTCTTGAGTTCTGGAACAATGCCATTAATTATCTTGGCTAATTTCATCCCCTAATATCCCAGTTTGGTATTTTGTGCATCATATACCATGCCATGAGTTCCTGTAGTACTTACACACTCTCTAGCTTAATTTCACTTTGTAATTATTCTCCTATGCATTGCCAAGGTCTGGATTTCAGTAGCTAATTAAAATATTTGTGTGTCAAACCATCTGCACACACACCATGTCTTTCCTGCTCATGTGCCCACTATCCTGGTCTAGCTTCTATGAAAAACGTGGGAACATGGAAGTCAACAGAGTATTACACACATGAGACTATGGTGTCAGTTGTGGCACTTAAAAATGGGATAGTAGATACTAATAGGCAAATCAGAAGCTACTCCTGTTAGGGCTTGATTCACCACGCTGTAGAATTCGCTGTGTGTCACTGCTGTGGGAAAGCTGTGGGAAAGGGAAGGTTCATAAGACTGAGGAAGCAAAGATGCTGCTGCTCTCTGTAGGATTTAACCTGGAATACTGGATAGTAATGGTATTACCCTTATCTGAAATAGTTAATAAAATGTCCATAAAATCAGAAGTTATGTTCATGGGTTTGGTTGTTGTTGGTTTTTTTTTTTTCTTCCTAAAGCTGTATCATTTTCATTTAGCCATCAGATGAACAGCTGTTGTAGAAATCCAAATGATTTTGGCTCTACTAAGTAAATGTGTAAGAACGCTTATTGATTTTATATAAATGAGGTATGGATTTGAAAATGGTTTGTAAAATTTATTCTAGCTTTCTTTACACATTTATTCTTCCTGGTTTTAAAACTGTTTACCTGAACATCACTCTTTGCAGAAAGAGGAATGTTTAAAACAAAAAAGTATGAAAACCTGAAAATTGCTTGCCTTGGCTTGTTTTTTCCATTGCTTTACTCTGCTTCTATTTTAAGGTGTGAAGCACCGATGTTTATAAGGACTAGCTACCTACCTGAAAGGTGGACTGAGGGAAGGATTTCTTGTCTCTGATGTTACACTCTGATGTTTCAGTGTTTATGTAAATTTGAGAAATGTTACTATTTTATATATCCCAGAGAGAATACTTTATCAGTTTTGTACTACATGTAATTAAGATAAAAATTCAGTGATTGACATATGGAGAGAAAGCCATACTTTTACCTATTAAATATTTTTCAGCTTTGATCATACTGAAAAGCTTTAGATATTTAAAGTTGTATTAGACATATACATCTTTGTCTTTCTTAGAAACATGGAATAATTTAGGGTGGAAGGGAAATCGGGAGGGTATCTGGTCCAGTCTTCCCCTAACCCAGAGGTGATGAACATGAAATAGAGATATGGTAAAATAAATAATTTAACATTTTTTCAAGTGATTACCCTGTTTGAGCATTGTTCCATCAATCAAATCCCTAGTCCATCATCAGGTGATAATGGATTAAGGAAGATGATGTTAATCTTTTAACACTTAGATAAATTCATTTAATTCCCAGTAAGCCCCAGGTCTGTGTTCAGATTTACAGTTTGGTAGGAGATGCAAATGAAGCAGTGACTTGCTGAAATGGGAGAGGTACACATCTTTATTCTTCTGTGTATTTCTCCTTGTCCCAGTGTCCCTTCTTCTTATTGTATCAAATTAGAAAATATGACATGCAATATTCTGATCTGAGTATAATTACAGCACTTAGCCTAAGTATTTAAGGTTTCTTCCAACTTTGTGCAGATCTTTTAAAAAAAAAAAAAAAAAGTTGCTATTCCCTATTGTTGGGAGAACTGCTGCACAAAGATCTTAAATTACTGGCCATTAAGAAAATCAACAAAGCTTTGAACTCAAATTTGTTTTCCCTTTTTTTTTTTTATTATCAGTTGCTCTTCTTTATTGTGATATAATGAGACGTATTATAGATGATTGCGTTTTGAAACATGAAATGATTAAATAATGAGATCATGTATTAATAACTTTTAGAGTTACCAGGGAAATCTCATTGCTTAAATAATGCATCAGAACATCAAGTCCAAGGGCAATGTTGTGAAGTCACACATTTTGAAGTTAATCTAGTAAGAAAGAGGTTATTTTATTATCTTTTCTAATTTATTTGTTATTCCATCCCTATGTAGACATACATAGTTAAAAAATAACTGTATTACTAACATTTTTGTGTATTGGTGTACCTGTACTATGTTTACTTCATTAACAACCAGTTAGTTTTCTTCGTCAGTATTCATTTCTCCATGTCTAAGAACAAACAAAAAAGAAATTACGTGAAAGAAATGAAGGTGATGTTAAAGATGTGATAGCATCTTGGTACATTCCGGGCTGAAGTCACAGTTTACAGCTGGCACTGCTTCAGTGAGACAGAAAAGAACCTTCCAGAAGTGACTAATCAGATTATGCCTATTGCTTGCCCTCCTTCATTAGTTCATCTGCAATAGTCTGCAAGAGCAGTGCGTGGCTTATTAGTTTGGCAGGACACTTGTGATTTTCTATGCCTATCTCAGTGTATAGTATGGAAGAAAATTCAGTAGAACTAAAAATCTGCTATCTATAACAAAAATATAAATAATATTTTATATAAAACACTGATATTAACTATATATAATATATATGTATACAAATAACCCCCTCTATATTTTCCCCCAATAATTTAATTCAATGTAAGTGAAGAATGAGGGAAATTTTGGCATTTTAGTGTATCAGATACTTTAGCAGATGGACCTGCTCACCAGCACGAGAGAATTCTACATGCAAACCAGATCTGAATGGTTTGTGGTCCATATGGTACAAAGCCATATATTAAACACTGAAACTGCAATGAAATATTAGTTCTACCCGTCCTGTCTAACCGGTGTGGTAAGACACTTTTGAAATTATGACCATTTAATTAGAGACTGTGTATGGTTTCAAGAGGGACAAAGTTACATTAAATGGGCAGCCTCAGTTTTGCGGTTTCCCAATTTTTGCACGCTCAGCTTTGCAACAGCTTTTTATGTATATATGGAGAAAGGCAGAGCCGCGTACGCACTCGCATGTGGTTACATTCGTGACTTGCCGCAAGATGCAGAGTCTGTGTTGTTTACTAGCTGACTGTTTATTGTTCTTGGCAATGTTTACATAAAGAATCTGCTTTTCATACTAACTTGTCTGACTTTGGCTGCTCTTTGGCTTTGTGTAATTTCTTGAAGTATATTTTAACAAGCTTTAAATTTCTTTCCTTGGCCTTTAGTTAGTTTAGAGTTGTGATTCATAGAAGTTAAGCAAACCCCATTTATTTGTTGAGTACGATTATTGAATTATTCATTTCAAATATGTAAATAACTATTTCTGTTCATAAGTATGTTGAAGAACAAACACCCCTGAGAATGCATTTACTAAATATATGCATAAACCCATGTATTTTGGTATGTCAGTGGTTTGGAAACTGGCAGGTAGGAGAACTTGCATTGTGAATGACAACTTAAGCCACATAATGCTCCTTGTGCCTCTTAACTGGCTAAGGGACATTTTCTGTGCAAGAGCGTATTGTATATCTGGTGATAATTTATTTCCAATAGGAATATTACAGTAATGTAATTAAATGGAATTTGCAAGCACTTACCAGCTAAGGAATCTCTTCCAAATTAAAAACAAATGTAAGTGGAAAATAAAGAAATTTGTCTGTGAGATGTTACTCTGGTTAGTATTTGTGTTGGTTGCAATATTCCTTTAGGGCTCAGTAAATTTTGAATGTTTATTGCTAGTCCAGCAAACTGAGGTTGTTTAAGCATATGGCTGATGCTTATCATGTCAATAGAACTAGTCATGTAAGAAAATTAAATATGACAAAAAGGGTTTTTTTCCAGCAGGAGCCAGAGAAGTGAACTTTGGGTGAGTGATGCTTCTTGAGGCCAATATGGTAACTGTCTGTCTCCCAAGTTACCCTCACAGGGTACTGCATTTTGTGAACGTCTTCAACTGAATGCTGTACTGGTGCAACCAGAAAGCTTTTCATTTCTGCTGTGTCCACTAGGAAATCTGAATTTTCAGTTGAATATCTCAGGTGTGGAAGTAGGTCTCATTTGTCATTGTAAATCTTGGTTAGTTTTGTCATGCTGAGGATACAGTGAGTAGAGCAGATGGCCTTGTGGGTAAGTGAAGAGTAACAACTTGATGCTATGAGGTGGAGACAGTTTCAGATCTATGTGAAATGGTGTGTGGGGACCTGGGATCAGGTAGGCCCAGTTTTATGTTTCTGTTCCTCCCAAATCGAGTTATAACTTCTTCCATGGTTTGCAAAAAAAAAAA
>VXBL01005982.1:39099-59588 GCA_013400195.1 Aramus guarauna | reverse complement strand
AAAAAAAAAAAAAAAAGGCAGTTTTAAACCCAGTTAGTGGCCGCAAACATTTCCTTAATGCCATATCTTTTGCCTGTTCAGGATTCAGGTCATAGATAGGGATTTTCAGACTAAACTGTGATGAAACAAATGTTCTTTCAAAAGTTTTGTTCATGCAAGAGTCCTCTAAAGCTTTTCTAAAGTTTTCCTTTAGGTATGAAAATACAAAACCAGTATCAGTTTATGTTTTTTTTTTTTCCTACTTCCCTCATTTATAATTAAAATTGCTTGCAACTGCCTGATGCAAGAATCTGTTGTTGCCTACAACTTTAATCTTTTATTGCCACAGTACACTCCTGAAAGAACTCCAAAGGCTTCTAAACTTAGAAAAGTCAAACTTCATATGTGTAAAAAGTAAAAAATTAACTTTTTTCAGTAGGACTAAAAGGTTGTCAGACAGCTCTTACCCTGCCTGCTGTGCCCCTACAGGCAAGTCCTTGCTTCCATGGTTGGTTACATTTAACTTGATGTCTCCTTGGTTGCAGCACAGTTGCTGTGTTAGTCTCTTCTGGTTCATGAGAAGTTTGTTCTGTCTCAAGAGACCTGACAGGCTGCTCCTTGCTCCTCACTGAAGTTTCTCAGCCTTTTCTGGATCTTTTGTGACCACTGTTTATTGCTGTTTGTCTCTTGCCTGCTTCACTTGGTGGTCTCCCATTGAACATTGAACATCTCTCCCCTTGAGCCTGCTCAGCTGATCCAAAAGAGAAGGAGCAGTCTCCTTCCTCTCTGGAGGTTGCACCTCACCGTGTCTTGTCAAAGGAGGTTGAGGCACAAAACCAAGAATACCCCAAACAGTGGAAGGGTTTATGTTGGAGTGCTTCTGGAATTTTTACATTCAGGCAGCTGGAAAGGAGATTTTGTGAGGTATTTGATTTGAGGATGGCAAGGCTTGCTCTGGGGACTGCAAAAGGTTAACAGGTTCAACCTTTCTCCATTTTTTTTTCACATTTTCTTTCCAACACCTTCTTGAAAATGCTCACTTTTTTGTGCAACCATATTTTTTGCAAGGCAATGTAAATCTGATTGTGATTTTAGGTCTAGCAGTGTAAATCAATGGAGTCCCAAGAATCTAGTCATTTCAACAGTGCAGAACTCAAGTAGGCAAAGTCTGAATCTTATTTTTATGCATCCAGGGCAAGATCTGCAGATGATACCAAACAGTTCAGCTCTATTGACTTCAGGGAATGTCAGACTCTATAAAGAGAAATCAATGGAGCCATAGTAGGTTATACAAAGGGGATTTCACTCTCTGATTTTAAATGTCCTCAATAGCCTTTTACTGCTCAATGTTTAAACTTCCTGTGTGAATTTGTTATCAAACTTCTGCCTCATGCATTTTGCTAAAACGCCTACTGATAGAAATGAAGATGCAGTGGGTTTTGTAGAGATGGCTTTTATTTCCTGGTGCATGCTAACTGGTATGTGAATATTGGATCTGCAGTATTTCTACAGATACCTGCAACCATTTTGTTGATCTAGAATTATTAAATTCTATTTATTTACTTTCTGTGTTTTGGATGGTATTGATTGGGAAATAAATCACTGACTTTTGCCTCAGATTAAAAAATATTATATACTGAAAATTACAAATCTTCCTTCTCCCCTCATTCACTTTGGTCACTCAGTTTTTTAAACCTTAGTCTGCAGTGTTGAATTATATCTATCATCATGTGGTATGTACAGGACAACCAGGTGATCAGGCCCAGTCAGCATGGGTTCACGAAGGGCAGGTCCTGCTTAACTAACCTGATCTCCTTCTATGACAAGGTGACCTGCTTAGTGGATGAGGGAAAGGCTGTGGATGTTATCTACCTAGACTTTAGTAAAGCTTTTGGCATTGTGTCCCACAGCATTCTCCTGGAGAAACTGGCTGCTCGTGGCTTGGATGGTGTGGTGGGTTGACCCTGGCTGGGGGCCAGGTGCCACCAGAGCCGCTCTGTCACTGCCCTCGTTCACCAGACAGGGGAGAAAAAGTGTAACGAGAAGCTTTGTGTGTCGGGATAAGGACGGGGAGAGATTACTCACTTATTATCGTCACGAGCAAAACAGACTGAACTTAGAGGAAATTCATCTAATTTATTCCCAAACAGAACAGAGTAGAGGAATGAGAAATAAAATCAAATCTTAAAACACCTCCCCCCACCCCTCCCGTCTTCCCAGGCGANGATCTCTGCTCCGGTGCCTGGAGCACCTCCTGCCCCTCCTTCTGCACTGACCTTGGTGTCTGCAGAGTTTCTTACGTCTTCTCACTCCTCTCTCCAGCTGCAAAAGCTCTCTCTAACTGATTTTTCTCCCTTCTTAAATATGTTATCACAGAGGCACTGATTGGCTTGGCCTTGGCCAGCGATGGGTCTGTCTTGGAGCCGTCTGGCATTGGCTCTATCAGACACAGGGGAAGCTTCTAGCAGCTTCTCACAGAAGCCACCTCTGTAGCCCCACCTGCTACCAAAACCTTGCCATGCAAACCCAACACAGATGGGCATATGTACGTTTTCCTGGGTAAAAAAACTGTCTGGATGGCTGAGTCCAAAGCGTTGTGGTGAATGGAGTTACATCCAGTTGGCAGCCAGTCGCAAGTAGTGTTCCACAGGGCTCAGTACTGGGGCCAATTCTCTTTAATATCTTTATCAATGATCTGGACAAGGGGATCAAATGCTCCCTCAGTAAGTTTTCAGATGACACCAAGTTGTGTGGGAGTGTTGATCTGCTTGAGGGTAGGAAGGGTCTACAGAGGGATCTGGACAGGCTGGATCGATGGGCCAAGGCCAATTGTATGAGGGTCAACAAGGCTCAGTGCTGGCTCCTGCACTTGGGTCACAACAACCGCAGGCAACGCTGCAGGCTCAGGGATGATTCTACTTGTCCAGCCCTCCTGAGATTTCTCTTATTAGCTCAGTACCTCAATGTTTACTGCTAGAATTTTATTCTTTTGGCCTATTGAGCTTCCTCACTATCATGATTCAATGATCTTAAAGGTCTCTTCCAATCTAAAAGATTCTATGATTCACTTTGCTTTTCTTCTCTCTTTTCCTTTTGTGCTTTTGTCAGTTTGAGGTCCAAGGAAGTATAAAATCCACTCCTCAGCTGCTCATAGTTCTGATGACATTTTCTTATCATAGCAGAAAAACTATAGGGGGGAAAGACTGTCATGACCCCTCATTCCCTTCTGAATATGACCATCTGCAGAGCTTAGCTAGTGCAACAGCAGAGGAATACCTTGCTGTGAAAGTTTCAGAAAATTAGTTTCTTGGTGGAGCAAGAAAGGATTTGAGCTTAAGAGTGGGACTATTCACAGTATAATGAACTTAAGTAATTTAAGGAAATTTAGTAGAATATATTCTTATGTGATCAATGACTATTACATTTCTTTAAAAAAATGTCTATAGCTTAGAGAAAATGAAGAAAGTATGTTTTACAAAGTATCTCCAAGCAGAATGTTTCTTTAAAGGCTTGTGTTTGACATTCTTAAACCTTGACAGCTCCTTTAAGAGTGTTTTGTACCAAAACTTTACAGTAAGAATGACTTGGGAGATTTTGTATGACAGTTTAAAATGGGACTTTTGGGGCTAGGTTAAATCAGAGTGTTTCAGTAAATCTGTCTGACTCTTTTGAAATTGAGGTTGATAGTAACTGGTAATTATACGGTCCTTTTCTGCTTATGAAATACTAAAGTAGATCATAGAATCGTAGAATGACCTGGGTTGGAAGGGACCTTAAAGCCCTTCTAGTTCCAAACCCCTGGCATGGGCAGGGACACCCTCCACTAGACCAGGTTGCCCAAAGCCCCATCCAACCTGGCCTTGAACACTTCCAGGGATGGGGCATCCACAGATTCCCTGGACAACCTGTTCCAGTGCCTCACCACCCTTACAGTAAAGAATTTCTTCCTAATATCTAATCTAAATCTCCCCTCCTTCAGCTTAAGTCCATTACCCCTTGTTCTATCACTACACACCCTTTCTGTGCTTCTATAAAAATACCAGATAATGCATTTATAAATTTAAACTCACTTTATATGACATGTGTTTTTCTTTTAAATTTTACTCTACCAGGTCTATATTCAAGTAGGAAATTGTGTGACTACCCTAGAAAATGAAAACTTTACTGTAACCATTTTAGCAATGTACCGAAAACACTTCACTAAATTCAGAATAGAGCATGGTGTGCATTCAAAGTTTTTACAAGTTAATATAAGAAACAAATATGAGTATATTAGAAGTCCATAAGACTATCAATTCCAGAACTTAGGAAACAATGTAGACTAAATTTAGACTGTGCATTACTCTACTACAAAGAAGCCTTTTGTTTGAATCTACTGGACTGCTTTCACTGACAATGGGGTAAGGTAAAGTGTCTCGTCATCTACGTTTTAATTGTAACTAAAAGCATTTAAATTTGTCATTCATATGGAGAAATAACTTGTAAAATATTATTTTAAATATTTAAAATATTTATTTCAAGATGAGAGGGATATACTCAAAAATAAATCTGCTTTCATGGTACAAACATATACACATATGCAACATCATAGACATCTGTCATCCTCTGCTGTTTCACTGAAGCTTTCTGTAATACAATGAATTCCCCACAGAGACATCTTACCAGGGAGAAAGGCTGAACATGTTTGTGGAGAAAATGGGAATGATGGCTAACAATGTTGGAGGGAAGTCAGGTTTTGATTGCTCAACATGCCATAAGACATGACTGACAAGGTAAATACTGAAACCGATGAAAGTCCTAGTCATCATGATGAAATCTGTAAATCTCAGAAATTTTTTAATCTAGTATCTAGTAGTCAGGTTACAAGCAAGAGTTATGTCTTTTTGTCTAAAAGCCAAAGGCTGACCTGTTCAGAGAAATCAATAAATTAAAGACTAGTTCAATTAAATTAATAACAAGAATAATAAGAATAAATTAAATTAAAATAAATTAAACCATAAATTAAAGACTAACCCCTATATCAAGAGACACGATCAGGAAAATAAAGCTACCCATGTTGCCTTTCATACTTTTTGATATTTTGGGTGGAAGAGGTAAACAAATGACCAAAATACTGAGTGTTTAAAATCACCTATGCATTAAGCTGTTGTTGGATACAAAAAAAAAAAAAGTGAAAGCATGAATATTTCATATCTCCTTGGCATTCAACCTATTTTGCATAGATGGCAGCTGGAGGTTCCAAACAGAGCATTATTGCTCTACCACTGTCACCATAGTTTAGCAGGTAAATAATGCATGAACTAAGAAGAGTTGACAAGGCAGACATTAGTGATATATTGGTTCAAAAGCCTGTCTCCTCAAAAAGCACCTAAGAATGATTTACATCAGACTTATTTTTTTTTATATGACTGTTTACAGAATATTCATAGATATAGTCTGTAATTAACCTAAAGAATTAACAGCTGAAGAATGTGGAAAGCAAATAGCTTAGCAAAGTTTTAAAAGAACTCTAATATTAATAAATATGCAGAAACACTTGCAAACTTTCCAGCTTAAAATTGTGACAAGTGTTAATGCCAGATCCTGGATTTATCTCTAGGAAAACAAAAGTTCCTTCACATCCTACCCTAAATTACCCAGTTTGTTCTAGTTGCAGTACTCAAGATCACTCTAGTTTTCTATAATTCATTCATCCATTACAGAAGGTTGGCTGCCTGTTGCGATGTAATGATAAAATCCTTTTACAGTGAATTTTATTTTTATTTTATTTTATTTTATTTTTTTAAATCCAGAAGGCATTATAGGAGCACTGCGTAACTAAAGGAGAGAACACCCTGGCAGGTGTGCTATGCAAAGGCAGGGCTGGTAGTCTGTGTTATCAGCAATTTTTGTGTAATATGACATCTGACTAAAATGCTGACAGACACAAACTAACAACACTGGTTTTGTACAGCAGCAAGCACAATAAATTTTAAAGTGAGATTGGACAGTTCTCAAATATAGAAATGAGGATAACGGCTGGTATAGAGTGGCCATGGAGCAACTGGGGGTCAGACACCCTAATGACATGCTCAAGTTCAACCTGTTTCAGAAGTATTACAATGATTTTATGAGTTAAGTAAAAAAAAACCCAAAAAATATCACACAAACGTCATGTCTCTGGTCATTGTTTGCAGTCTGCTTAACCCATAAAGGTTAATTTGTTGAGCTAGGGCTTTGTTTCCTGTTTTGTTTACGAGATCACTCTCTGTAGTGACATCTGCATACTTTAACTAGCTCGACACATTTTGTGTTATCTGGCAGCTTCTTTAATTACTGGTCAGGCATCACTTTTTAATATTGCAGCCAAGCAAAAATGTATTTGTTCCAGTAGCATTTTTAACATGAGCCTGTAATATCTCAGCTTCCCTAGAGAGCCCTTCCAGCCAGGGCTCGCCAATAAACTGCAGCCGCTTCATTGCAGCCTGAGGTATCGACAGATGCTTCGAACTGGATGCGTAATATGTAGTACCTGCTGTGAATAGAAAATCACTAAGGACTGATGGCGCATTCTTTAGGCACAAATAAGCTGTGTTGATTTTCTTCCCATCTTGTAATGGGAGATTGTGGTGTGATTTCTCCTTATTTCAGTTGTGGTTTTTAAACTTTCTTTTTTTTTTTTTTTTTCCCCCTTGAGATGTGCAAGATAAAGCAATGACTTATCAGAATTACAGTATTAAGCACGTGCGGTGTGAGTAATATATTGCACCGACATGAATTTCCAACTGAAGAAGAAAGCCATGTCCTTAACCCAAAGAAACAGAAAGAGGCAATAATGCCAATAGGAATGTGGCAGGGCCAACCAAGATGTGAGCAACATACCGGAATGAATTAAACCATTCATGGCTACAGTAGATACTGTATTCGGTAGTCAGATGGAATAAAACAAGACAGTAGACTATATCGCATGTTCAATGGACATGTGGAATTGTTGTTTCTGATTATAAATCTTCATTGTTGAACATCCAGGGGACCTGAGGTCCAGCATGTGCTATGGGCTCTGTAAATACAGAACAAACATACCTCTCCTTCTCAAAAGAACTGACAATATAGGACTAAGTGTTGTATCTCATCTTGATTTCAAGACCTGTTTCCTAGGAAGCGTGAGATTATGCTTAAACCCTGTTGACTCCAAGTGGAGAGTCAGAAACATATACTTCTGCTGAATAGGGAGGGGTTAAAAAGGAAAGAAAAACCCCAAACCTTTCAGTCATGGAGAACTTGGCAAGGGAGCTTCAGACTGCAGAACAAAACTCAGAGGTTATTGGACTGTGTCAGTGTCCCACACCATCATTGCGTGCAAGCCCTGGGGAGCTGGTATCGCCCAGACTCTTCTGTATTGGAATTCAGAGCGTTGCTAAGGAAAATGACTTTTCATCTCCTTCCTCCTCCTCCACTCTATTTTACCATCTTTTTTTTTTGTTATTTATTGCCTGAGTTAGAAAGAGACTTAGTTTTGTTACATTGCCTATGATGGAAAAAAGCATTCTTGCTGTAAAAGTTGAGGTCCTCAGGGTGGCCTGGCAGAGGTTGGTCCACCTCAGTTGTAGGAGTTAGTATCACTGCCCGTTTCAAATACCTTGTGGCCATGTTGGCAGACTTCGATAGTCATCTGCAGCTGCTTTTTGCTGTGATGGGTATACGATGCCATTGTCAAGACACTGATTTATTATCCAGTCTCATGGCTATTTCTAGTGGGATTTACCGTTTACTGCCAAAAGTTACGGAATCAATATGTTCCAACAGAATAAACAGATTAGAATTAGGCTCAGATATATTTTCAGTTAAAAACTGAGCATGATTCTTCTGAATATTGGGAAGTATATACCAGGATTTCTGTAGTATGAGTTGATTCTGGTTTGTATGTAGAAGCTTGTAGAAACTGCTGTGTTTGAGGCATCATGATGATGATTAATTCCCTGAAATATTTGTCGGATATGTATGCATTCTAAAGAAGATTCAAAAAATAGGATAAATGCAGTCTCCACATAGTACTTGCTCATTCATATATTTTATTTTATGTTTTGAATAAATTATCAACTTGTGCTATACTCTTGAAACAATCTTTTCTGATATCCAGATCAGATCCTTATAAATACCATCAACAACGACAGAATAAGAATAGGCCGTGAAAAAGAGCCCGAGTGTGTTCAAGCAAAGATTAGTACAAAAAGGACACATAAAGGCGTTGTTGTTGTTACATTTGAGTACTATTTTATGTGCACAACACCCTGCTGTACCAGATGGACTTGAAAATTAAATTCTTCAGTGAAAAAACTTGAGGAAGGGAAACAGTAAAAAATGCTATGATGTGAAACATTCTAATACTGGTACATATAGCAGCATATGTAGTTATGGTAGTTATTCATCTTTGCTTCCAAGTGAAGATGAACTCAGATTCCCTCAACTGGAATTTGTTGCAAGCACTCACAAAAGACAGGTGACTCTCTTCTTTTTTCCTCCTCTCTCTCAAGGAGATTCTTCTGGGTTTTGGTTTGGTTGCTTGTTTGTTTGGGTGTTTTTCCTTACAAATAATTACAGGAAACTCAGAGGTCCGTACAACTGGGTCTTTTTTGACTATGCTACCATTTGGAATGTAAATTTTTTCTTCAGCGGCCAAATCCAGTTTTATGCAGTCTCTTCTGCTCTGATTCCTAGTAGGAAGATTTTTAACACAATGAGTATTTGGCAGGAGTCAGATTGTCTTGGTACCTTTTTCTGATGGTCAAAGTACCAACAGCTGCCATTATCTGAAGAATTAGTAGTGCAATTAATCAACAGGATTACTAGTGCAAATAGTAATAGTGCAGAACTGGGATATTTCTCTTATGGAGTGTTTGTGAAGATTTAGAAAGGGGAATTTTATATGCTAGGTGCATTTCAGCATCACTAAATTGCATCGTTTGAGAGTGCCATGAATGAAAAGGGTTGTGTATACTCAAAGCAGTATACTCAAGCACTGAGAGTCTTCTCCTGGTCTGCTTTGAATCGAGACCTTTCTATCTTTAAAGATTGCTGTTCGGTGGATGGCAGCTGACTGTGCCACCGAGGCTCATTTAGGGGATTTAGAAATGGCAAGGCTGAACAGGAGCAGCACAGTTCTGCATCTGACAGGCTGGTGGTTGGGTTCCAAGAGCTCTGGCTGATGCACTGGTATTTCCATTTTGCATGTTATTACTGCGGATGAAGTGAGGGATAGAGAAACGCAATTAATGAGGGTTCTGACTAGCACCTTCAGCAGCAGTGCTGCCTGTTAGGGACACAGGAAAATAAAACAAAGCAACCTAAGAAAATACCAAGCTTTTTGGGATAAGCAGTCTGGTAGAGTTAAGATTGCATTGACAGTGTGCAACTCTTAAGGGAAAGGAGAAAGGTATTTCCACCATAGAGAACAGCATTTAGTTGTTTTCAGAGAAAGGACTAATTCTTTGCTATGATGAATTGGGCCATTTGTTCTAACCTAGGAGCCCTAGTGGAGATCTTTTGAGTGCCAGGCTGAGACATACCTGGAACATGGTGTAACTGTTGCCAATCTTGAGTAAGGCCGGGAGTTGTTCGTTGTAGGATCCTGTCTCTGGTAGTGACTGGTACCAGCTTTCTCAGGGGAAAGCTCATAGGATGTTATGGGATATTCAGATAATAAGGAAATTTCTTCTAACCATCAATTCCTAGCTGACTTGGACTGCGAGTGGGAGAATGTTTAAAAAGCTGCATTCTTGTCCCTGAAATCCACTGTAAAATGGACAAGTGTGCCTAAAAGCATCTTTCTCCAATGTAATAGCTCCTTTGGAAGTTATTTCTCATCATGGCTGATGTTTCAAAAGAAGATTTTGTGTTACAAATCCACAGAGGGAGTAGATCTGCAGGAACGGGTCTCCCTGTGCATTCAAGTGGGATGGCATTGAGAGGGCACCGGATCAGTTCAGCCTGGAAGCAGCATCCAGAAATGAGGATTTGACTCCTCAGAGTGATGCATTGGTGCTCCACGTGCAGAGGATGGCTGCTCACTAGCTGAAAAACTGCAGAATGGGGGGGTCCTGTGTGGCTGTGAGAGGTGCCATATTAAAAGCAGAAATTTCTTCAATCATTTTCCTCTTAAAGTGTCAAATCCTGTAACATGTTAATAGTTAAGCAGCAATTAAAGGCAATAATTGAACGTGCTGGGCAGCTAGGCATCCTGAGGCAAAGTCAAAAAAATGTTTAACCATACCCTTGAGGTCAATTATTAGGTAAAACTTACTTATGAGCAGTTTACTGTCGTTAAATGTTTCAAATAACTCTACAGAGTCTGCTGGAAAGGCAACTGCTGCCAGTCAACAGTTGCACACGCAAAGCTGAGAACAGACTGGAGGGGTGAAATAGCCTGATGCCGTAAGATGAAGAGGGAAAAGGCTGGATTGCCCAGATAAGACAAACTAGATGAACAAACTGTCATGTAAAGAAAAGCCTTCACTTTTCTCCCTTTATAGAATGTTACACAATGTGATAGGGAGAATCTACATTTTCCTGAAGATGAATACTATGAATATTTTCAGCAACACTCTCCATGAATATGGAAAACTGGCTGTACTTTTATTGCTGTATTCATAAAATATGCATCTGTTCAGTTTCTGTTTCCACAGTATGAAATATGGATTGGAATTTGTAATTTCTTCATTTATTTTGTAGAGTGTTTTTTCTTTTAATAAGGTTCTTTAATGTACTGATTTAGAATGTGAATCCTGTCATGACTAGTGATGGAATAAGTTGCCTTTGGAAGAAACATTTGCTTCTTTTACTGCCCTGCTGCCAGTTCTCTTATGTCTTGAGAGTAAAATGCTTGCAACTCTCATGCAGGCAGGGGAATTGAGCTATTGAATCCCTCTTTCTTGACATCATGATATTAATCTGTCTCCCAGAAAACATGTTGCAGACTACTTAATTTTCAAAATCCTAGACAGATGTAAGCCTTGGGACAGGAAAAAGAGGAAACAATGGGGAAAAGTTGTCGCCTTTGGAAATACCAAGAAGTTTGGGGCATCGAGAAAGCAGTTTCGCCCCCAGCTCTACTCCTGACCTGCATTTCTTAGTGCATTACAAGAAACCTACCTGTGAGACAAGAACAATCACATTCATTTTCTTACACACAAAAAAGGAAACAGACAGAAAGATTGGTTAAGTATAATAGCCAGTGAGTTCCGACTAATCTCATGCAAAAAACCCAATCATGCACCTGAAAGGTAAAATAAATAGTTTTATTGCTCAGTATTTTATGAATGTATTTATATATATTGATATATCACCATTTACTGTATTACATAAAGGAGTAATTATTATAAATCTGAAGAGTTACTTATCCAGAATAAAATTTGCCAGGAAGGTTTCTTTATTCCCTTTTCAAAGTCCTTGCTTTAAAAGAAAGAAACTTATTAAAAGGTGTGCAATTTTTGAAACGCTACGGTGCCTGTTTCCCTGTGGTGTGTAGTTGGAGCCGAAGTACTAATGAAAGTACTCATGTATCCAAACTACAGGGGGACCATTAATTAAGATTTTTAAATTAAATGCTGATAAATCTTTATATTCAGTTTCTACAGAAGGGATCTATGTTGTGTCATTAACTGTCTTTTGTAAGATTTTCTGTTGTGACTCTGCAATGAATAGGAGATAAAAGAATGAAACTAGACTAATTTCTGCTATGAAATGATTCTTTAGAAAATTTCCTTTCAATAAAAAGGAATGTGCAAGAAATATTTTATTATAAAATAAAAATATCACTACCATAGTAGTGATAGCTACCATAATTTTACACATAACTTGCTGCCTTTACTTAGATTACACTGTACATGTACTTGGTCTTAACCTTACATGAACCCACTTGATGGATTTCAGTGAGTGTTCTATCAGATCCATAAATAATACTTTCATTAATTTTTTCCAAAAAAAATCAAAGTAAATTACAAATGCAAATTCTACAGAAATTTCAGTGAACTTGTCCATAAAATTTTGATTGGGATAAACAGCAGATGCATGTCTGTTCTTACAATGGAGAGGTGGTTGCAGACATACTCTGAAAACCTCTGTCTTTGAAAGCTTCCAATTTTTCTTCTGATTATTTAATTTTTCACATTTCAAACTTGTTTTACTTTTGTTGCAATTTTTAAAAGGAACATATTGTCATTATTGAAACTTGTTAGTAAATCTCGTGAAACCTGCATTTGCTCTTTCTACGGTGGTGGGGTTTTGTTAGCTTATGTAATTAATCTGTTTTCTTAAAGGGTCCGGAATCAAAGAATCTTAATTCAATAAAACAGGGTATTTTGAGAATAAGGGTAAGAGGGAAATACTGTTATGGAAGGTACCATGGAAGGTACATACACACAAAGTGGCAAGCTTGTTTTCCTTGAAGCTTTTTGCTTAATGTGAATTTTTAACAAATTGGGAGTGTTTATTAAAATGCAGAATCTTTCATTTTCAGTGTACTGTTGAAATTATTCACAAAGAAAGTACAAGAGGTAATGGATAAAACTTGCACCATGAGAAACTGATTAGATATTAGGAAAAATGATTTTAAGGAGGATAGTCCACACTGGAACAGGTTGCCCAGACTTATTGTGGAATTTTCATCCTGGAGATAAATAAAAAAACCCCAACAACTGGATATAACCCTGAGCCACCTGATCTAACTTTGAAGTTGACCCTGCTTTGAGTGGACACTAGAGCAGATGACAACCAGAGGTCCCTCCCAAACAAAATTATTTTAGGATTCCTGAAATGAGTCTGAAATTGACTGTGATGTGCCTCTCTGCTTATCAAAAAGATCATTATATACAAACAAATAAAACAGCATCTTCAGAAGAAATTCTTCTAACTCCCGAAAGAGAAAAGATGTCAAAACACAAAGACAAGAGTAAGAAAATAAATAAATGTCATTGTTATCACAACAGCCCTTTGCCTTTCAGAGTTGAGCACGAGACAGAGTGTCTGTTTGTAAGTACCATAGATGGCAATTAAAGAATGAGGAAGAATAAAGTCTATAGATTCCATTAACAGAGAAGATATGATGTGTTGACAATAAATCAATAGTTATATTAGACCTTAAAAACAACAAAGGAAGTGTTCAGTGGATGACTCATTTTAGTGAAAGAAAATGATGAATAGTCTCAGCTTAATCACAAATATCAAATGTTGTTAGGGAAAGTAAATTTTGAAGGCACAGATCAATATTACCTCTTAGACTCACAAAGCAGAAAATATATAATCAAAGTTAAACTGTCAGAAGACAAATCTCTCAAAATACAGAAAATTCAGAAAAGACACCAAAATATTGTAATTCTGCCCTACAACTATAACCTTAAAAAATACAACCCAAAACCTCACCCCCAGAATTCATGTTCTTATTCATTCTAGCTCCATAGCAGCAATCTATATCATCTGACATTCATCCCTTTCAAGAACAATAGTAAGGATCTACATAGGGAATATAAATGGGATTTAAGTAATTCCCATGCATTCTTGCAGAGTGGTGTAGGCTTATGTCTCTAGATTGATACCTAGAATTATTATTGACACTGGGAGAAATCCAGTTTCAGTTATAGATATCTAAATTCACTCTAGTGAGCCATTCTACTCACTTTTAGGTGGGCGTCTTTGTTCAGTTGAAGTGCTGTCTAAATACCAATGACTGCACTGATTATATCTCTACTAACATTAGAGGAGGATAAATACCCAAAACAAGTACCCTAACCTGAAGCTACATCACAGAATCACAGAACAGTTGAGTTTGGAGGGGACTTCGGGAGGTCATCTGCTTTAACCCCTCTGCTTAAGCAGGGCCACTGAGACCCATTCACCGCTCCAAAAGGTTAAATACTGCCCTTCCAGTTGAATAATATCATATTCTGAAAATACCATCATTTCAAAGCAGTGAAGGACTTGAAGCAGGAATTATCAGATATAAAGGTGGCAGACGAGGAGTGGCAAAGCTTCCCAATGATTTTTCATGGCCATTAGGAAGATGGACTTGTAATGAATTGTTGCCAACACTTTCCTGTAAAACTTAGACAAAGAGTTTACTCAGGATGAGACAGGCTTGGAGTCTTGTTTGCAAAAAGTAGGACTGAGGTGGTTGTGGAGGTCATGGTGGAAGGCTGACTGAAATATATAATTTTGCCAATGACTTGGAGAAGGTGAATTTGAAATTATTTGATATTTTTAACAAATATTAAGAATGAGGAAGCACCAAATGAAATTATTGTGTTGGCTTGGTTTAAAGTAAACAAAAGATACTTTGGTATTTCTTCACAGAACACAATTAGTTTGTAGGTTGTTGTGAATGTCAAAAGATAAATGGATTGAAAAAGCTGTTCTATCAAAGACTATTAAATGCTAGGATGCAATACAAGTTCTAGATCAGGAGGTTGACTCCTCTCAGAGACAGACTTCTAGGCCACACCAACTTTTGCTCTAACCGGTACAGACCTGTATGATTTCCATTAACTAATAGTTCTTCATTATTTAGTTATGAATGCAACTAATCTATGTTTAAAAAACAGCGTAAGAATCTTATTAGAAGGACACTTATAGGAGAAACGTATAGGTGACTGTGAATGTAGTAAATCTACTTAGGATTTATCTGGATAAATAAAGAAGAAAAAGACCTCTGTTTTCCTAATTGGGGGCAGGATGACTGTGAGAAGAGAATAACATATATATTTCTTTGTGAATGGGAGTTTTTTCAAATATAAAGTATTTTAACACGCAGTAATTGATGTAAATTGGGTGTTTGTGTTAATATGCCACAAAAGTGTTACTCAGAAAATAAAAAGAGCTGTAAAGATTTTGAAGGTAAATGTGACAAAACCAGATGTGCATATTTTTGCATATTCCTCCTTTGCCATTACAATTATCTGTATTCAGCTAACAATTCAGAATAAGTCTACTACTGTCGTTCTACAGTGAGGCATGTCTGGTTTTAGGTACTGCCCGTTATTTTCGTGATGTAAATCTATTTTTAGTTACTTCTAACTTTGAGAATTTCTCTGAATGTTTTCCCTACAGTGGAATCAGGCTGAAGTTTCAGACAAAAGTTGTTTAGTCATTTCCGGGAACAAAGCTGGAAAACAGGACAAACCATTTTTGTCCCCGTGTTACAAACAGTTGAAATTTTATCTTTGAAGCCTTTTTCTCTCGTGCTTTTGGAACAGAAACTGGTACTGCAGGGAAGGATGGCATTTGAATGTGCCTGTTGTTATCCCTGTGTAAATCTAATAGGTGGCAAAGGACTAGAAAATATTAATTATTTTTGATCTGTTGTACATGTGCGTGCTGGAGTATGTCTTTACTCTTACACCTGATCAGGTTCTTCCATCAGGCTGCCTCAAACCAGAAATGGCTTCAGTCTCAAGTCTCCTTCCCCTGGTTTGGGCTCAGCTTATACCAGGTACCAGTACTCTAGTCCTGGTTTCTTCCTAGTTCTCTTGCCCCACCTTGCTAACATCAATGCACGTGAAGAAGAGAGTCCTGGAAAGGTAAATGTAATTCAGGCATTACTTCATTTTGACTGGTCCTTTAAACATCACTTACATTGTGTGTAGCGATATATACAATGCTAGAACAATTTGAAGTTTATTAATAATCTCATCTGAATGGATTCACATTTTTGTCATCATGCTGGTTGCATTCTTTATAGGTCCATGTGGTCCACAGCATCGACATCTTTTTCAAATAAATATACAAACTATTAGTTCATATGATGTTACAGATTTTTTCACTTGCCTGATGTTTATGCAGCCATTGCTATTGCAAAAATGCCTTTTTATAAAGGATCTTTTTAAGCTCATCGGCATTGAAATTTCCTTTCTTCCTTTTCTTGCAGGAACATTGTACCATATGTCAGGCATATACATCTTTCTTTTGCCATTTCCTCACTTATGGTCCAACCTGCAACTACTTATACATATATATGCTTGAATGTAAGCTTGCCATTCATCAATTGAAATGCAGTTGGAGATGGCTGCTTTACTTACATTTCAAAAATATAAATAATTAATAACTCAGATTTGTTGAACTAGCTGCAAAATAATATAAAAGTATGCTAGTTTTTATATTTCTTATCCAACATTTTTAAACATTTATCACTCTTGCATTGCTAAAACCAAATGATACATAGAAATGTCACCTTCAGAAAGATAGAAAGGTTGTATTTATAGACTGGATAAAATATGAAAAATAGATTAAATCTGCTACTGGTATAGAAAATAATATGCCTATTTTAAGCAGTCTATTCCGTAGTTTGATGGTCAAACTTTTGGTTGATAGCTTGGTTTTACTTAGGTAGTTACTTAAGTGAAACCAAATAACATCTAATCGATGCTTCTGAAAAATCTGGAATATCATTTTAGTTTTTGGAGAATTCAGTTACTGAGCAGAGAGAAAGTAAATGATCAGAGACATTTGAAACTACTTGAATACTTTGTCAGCCTAGAGAGTGAATTTAAAAATGACACAGAGTGCAATAGTATTCAATACAGTACTGAAGAAGGGGAATTTATGGGTGAAAATACATCTTCCAGGTATTTTTCCTGCTTGACTACCTATATATACATTGTATTTTTTCATAAATATCTAATTTTCTCTGTATAAGGGGGAAAATATGCTTTTATGGTTTTTTTCCTGATTTTTTAGTACTTNCATTGTATTTTTTCATAAATATCTGTTATTATGTTATTCTGACCCTGTTAATCATGAGCAACAAATATTCTGAGCTGCAGCTCTGTAACTATAATATGTCTTTAGAAGAACATTGGCTAAATTAACAAGCAGTAGAGAAAGCGAAAGGGAGAGAAAGTGATGTCCAGGAGTACATCTAATATTTTCCATTCTCTGATAGGCATTAATTTCACAGGTCTACAGCTAGTCCAGAGTCAACTCACTGAGATGTGCACTGGGATGCAGGATCTCAGCACCAGCTGCTTCGCTCTGCAGATGGAGTTTCTTTCCCTGCTCCAGTGTAAAATGCTATTTGCTAATAGAGATATAACAATAAAGAGGTAGATACCTTGATAAATATAAACATTTTGGGGGAGGGAGGTTATCCACAAAATAATAGCCATATCAAGCAAGCAAAAAATTCTGTTGCTTGGTCCTTGTGGTAAAACCAGCTCAACATTCAACAATTCATTATATTAATTCATATTTGAGTTTCGCACTGTAATTGTACTTATAAACAATAAGAATTCAATAAGAAAAGCAAAAAGACCCAGTGACAATTTAATTTTCTCTTTTCAGTAAGACAAACCTTTATTGAATTTTTCATGATCTCTGAAAACTAGGGTTTTGCTAGTGTGCAGTCAAAGGGGGAAACTTGGAATCTTAAATTAAGCCCAGGGAGAAAAAACATGTCAAGGCATAATTTATATAACTGACTTTCTGAGCACTGGACACGGTGCTTAATTACTCCTGAAGACTCAGGATGGGTTAGCGGTTTTATGCCTTAGATTAAGAGTGGTGAGTGACTGAAAGGTTGGAAAAAATGTGTGTGTCTGCAAAAATAATCAGGTTCTTCAGTGCTGGGGCTACGCTGCAGGCTGAAGGAGGAGGGCTGGAACCTGCCGTAACTACTGAAAGGGGTCTTTAGGCAAGAAGTGGATTGAGGCGGCAGGCTCCGATATAAGACTGAGATATAGGAATATTTGAAGGCAAGGTAGCTGTAGAAGCCACAGCTGGGATCTGTTTTACCAGTTTTGGTTGATACTGATTTATGTTTAATCTGCAGTAACGTGGAAGCCAGGAGGAACTCACGCATACAACTAGTTGGTTGGTTGATCTACACAAGAGTGGGGAAAACAAGGCATTTTGAGATTCCACTCCAAGACTAGACTAGACTATACACTAACACAAGGTTATATTTTTTATATGCACTTGCTATATCCGTAAATGCCTTATTAATACCAAAGATTAATTCAGTGAAATACATAAGTGGATGAAGCAGGATGACAGGGATAGAACAACAGACGATCCTGCAAACCCTCGTACATAGTACTTGCAATGTTTTCTTTATTCCTGTCTTTGTTGGTGGGAAAGAGCAAGCAAGGTAAAGAACATCTTTGTTATTAGACAAAAGCACCTGAAAGGAAGAAGGAATGCACTGAATGGGAACAGTTGTGTATTACATTTAGGAGTGGAATAATATAGATCATCTTCCTATGTAAAGTGATCTCTTCTGTGAAGTGTCCTTTTCACTGGAACACCAAGAGTTTTGTACGTTTATAGATTTATAGGTTTGTGTTACTAAAACAAGTAGTAAATCAAAGCATATGTAATGTATATTTGCTTTGATTTAAAATACTGCTTGTTACTGAAACATAGTTCTCGTAAGTATATTGGGAGTGGAAAGAGGCAGAAATAAACCACATCATCACTAGTAAAGAAAACCTCACACTTGGCCTTATTAATCCATAACTGGAACATTTACAGCGTATTTCTCTTTGACTGGGAGCTGTAACAGCCAGTGTAGGAGTGTGCTGGATGTGTTCATTAGCTCCGGCATCTATTTTCTTTGAGCTGTTAGGAACCAGGAAACAAAAGCCAATCTGTTTGTTTGCTATTTCATATTAATGCGCTTTCTCCTTTTTAATGGCTGGACTGACAGCCTGGGTGTACATTGTCCGATGTCTTCACATCAAGTCTGTGACCTCAATTCACCCGTCATTCACTTCCATCATGTCAGCTGAGCCTTTTGTGGGTGTCCATTATTCACACACTATATTATGTTATGATGAATTACCCTCTTGGGAATTTTAGGACATCTTCATCCCAGTCTGACAGAACTCTCTGCGATAAATAATCGACAAGCCCCTATGCTAAATGCGAGTACATCAGACGATGTGAATTTTTGACAGCTTTTACTGAATAAAAAGAAGCAAGAGAGCATGCCTTCAGCACTGTTGAGCAGCTTCCACCTCTCATTTTCATTTTCACTGGATGCTTTTCTACCAAGAGATTGTATGCAGCAGGGGATGGAGATTCATTATGACTTTTATCCTTAGTTGCTTTCCTGATAAACAAAATATTTCATTAAAAAAACAATTATGGTGAATTGATTATAATTTAATCTCACATTAAATCTGGCCTCTTTCTCCATCCATGCATGTTAAGAAAAGAGAACTTTGTTTGAGAAAACCCAGTAGCATTTGAACGTGTGTTTCCCGTGACAGCCATGTGCGCCTGTGTGCTGTCTGGCATTTAAAGCAAAGCTAATGCCGAGAGCCCGTCAAGCTGCGCAGGGCTGGAGAGGAAGGAAGATGGACTCTTGGCTTTCCTGTACTGACAGCTTAGGACTGGCCGGAATTGCAGTGCCTAGTGAGCTGACAACTTGCTCCACATTATTTTCCTGCGGAAGGGACTGGAATAAGCAGAGTGAAGCCCTCACCCAGCAGGTCTGTGCTGTGCCAGTGGTATCAGAGCTGTGATAAATGGGCTCCCGGCCACATTTCCGCCTTTCGCACTTCGCCGGAGTTTGCCAGATGTTTTAGCACTCGGTATGGCCCCAAGACTGACTCTTGGGACTTGCCAGGGACCACGGGTCCGTTCCTGCGGGTCTCTGAGCGACGGGGGTGGCAGAAACCCCAGAGGATTTGGCTGCAGCAGTATTTCCATTTGTTGTTTCTGGAAAACAAACCAGCGTCCTTTGTGCTTGCCGGAGTAGCCGGAGTGATCCCTCAACAGCCAGCAAGCCCAAAGTGAGCACAAATTTAGTCTAGAAAACCACAGAATTTGGAAACCAAAAAAGGTAAACCATCAAAACTAGTTTGAGAACAGAAATAACAGAAAAACTCCATTTTTCTTTTCCCCTTCCTTTTTTTTTTTTTTTTCCCCTCCAGTGTTCCAGCGTGTCAGCTAGCTGGAGGAGAAGGGAAAAGGAATAGCATTAATTGTGTATTCCGTAGGATAGCTCCTTCATATCATCCTTTTTAGTCAATTGGAAGTAAATGACACTATTTCTGCCAGAATGGATCTTTAAGTTATTCTTAGTCACACCTGGAAGGACTAAAATTTTAGACACGCATGTTCTTTGGATGGAAACTGGTGAATAATGTCTCCTCTCATTTCCTATAAACTAGGGTGAATGGAAGTTCCTATTTATTTCTGTAGTACATGCCAGAGGGATGAAACCGGTGCTTGTAACTGCATTACGCTAAAGGGTGTGATAAAAGAATCCATGTAAAATACATTATATTGCTTAACCTGACCAAGACACAGGGCAGCTTTCGGATGTAGGCGAGCCTTACCCTCAGATGCACACTTGCCACTTTTTCTCTTGTCTGAATCTAGTAGAAATTTATTTTTCACAGCTGGCCCTTTAACTGGGGTTTTAAGATCTGGGGTCTGAATTCTTATTTTCTTTGATCTGGAGGGTAAGTTTGACCTACAGAGAACTTAATCTCAAATGTGTACTTAACATTCCCTTTTTTCTTTCTCC
The DNA here is from genome assembly GCA_013400195.1 of Aramus guarauna. Taxonomy (NCBI): domain Eukaryota; kingdom Metazoa; phylum Chordata; class Aves; order Gruiformes; family Aramidae; genus Aramus; species Aramus guarauna. The sequence continues at coordinate 39,112 of VXBL01005982.1, read as the reverse complement.
TTTTTTTTTTTTT
>VXBL01005982.1:0-34641 GCA_013400195.1 Aramus guarauna | reverse complement strand
AAAAAAAAAAAGACTGAACCAGCTTTGCTTATATTCGACCAAAATATTCAGGTGTAGGCACAACTGTATCTGGGAAGCATTGATGCAAATCATAGAAGAGGAAAGGAGGGCCATGAGAAAACCCCACTTTCTCATCTTTCTCATACAATGTCTCATATTTGACATTACTCAAAGTGTAAAGGAATTTCTAAATCCAGGTATCAGAAGGGTTGGGTTTTTTCTCAGCATGTAAGGAGTCAAAAATTTTGATGTAACTATAATAAGTCATTACACAATTTTGACAACCTTAGCTATAGTGAATGCAGTCAGCTCACCTTAGAATACTCCCACCATCACTCTGTATGCATATATATATCTGTATATGGTAATAGCAGGTTACAGACTATGCACAAAGTTACCTATGCAAGAAAAAGAGAATGACTAAGGACCCAGGGAATAAAAAGATCTCACTCTTCAAATATCATGGTCTTTTGAAGGTAGGAAGGACTTTGAAATCAGAATGATCTATTTAAGCAGCCTACAAATTTCCCTGCTTTAGGTAAAGGTCAGGGTTTTTGTTGGTTTGGGTTTTTTGGTTGGTTGGTTGGGGTTTGTTTTGGGTTTTTTTTCTTGTTGTTTGTTTTGTTTTGTTTGATTTTTTAATTTGTCAGTATCACTTTTGAAATTTTTTATTGTCCTTTTTTTCCATTTTAAGTTTTCCTGAGGCTAAAAGCACAGAAATAAAAAATACTGGAAGTTAATAAACTAATGAATCAGCTGAAGAACTCACCAGCAAAAAACCTCCAAACACCAAACCCCATTATGCTACTGTAAAGAAGGCATGTGTCTACTTATATGCTCTGGCCCAAAATCACGATATGTTATAAATGTTGGGAGTTTGGGTTTTTTTTCATTAGATAGTGTATTTTTTGTTTCACTTGAGGAAGCATTCAGAGCAAGAGATGTGTACTTTAGATATCCATTTCAGAAAATGATGTTTTATGATACAGTTCTTACTTTATTATGTAAATACAATATAAGGATGTTTTCTACAAACTCAGTTGGACATTTGTAGTATAATAGAGTGCTACATTTCGCAGTGTACTGAGTGTACAATATCTATGGTCACATTTGCTAAAACCGCCTGACCACAGGACATACGTGAAGAGTTCAGTACATGATTAAACTTATCTGTAACTTAATTTAAGAAGGCTTTAAGGTCAGGGTTTATTTGCTTGAAACTTCTGTTCTATATTGTCATTTATGGGAATACTAACCCATGATGAATCAAAAGCCATTGTGTGATGCAGCATGAAGATGAAGCTGCATTTTCAGTCCACACTAATGCAGTAGACACACCTAATCTAGAGGTTGGTTTTATGCAGGACAATAAGATGCTTTTGTCCATAGCATTAAGAGTCACTTTCTAGCTCCGGTAGTAGAGGTTCAACATTTCAATGCTACCGATGACCTAAATGAGAGCATAATATCTGACTTCTCAAATCTTAATGTTTCACATGACAGGAAAGAGCCCAGAAGAATCTACCTTTCCACTTACATAAATTATCTGGTTTCCAGTGAATTCTTAAGAATATAGCCCGAGCACAATTCCATGAAATCTTACAGAAACATCCTGTAGAGTTTAAAAAATTCTAAACCTTTAACAATTTGCCAGAGCCTTTCAAGTTTCAGCTCAGGTCTCTTAATTTAAGATTCAGATTGATTTCTGAAAATCCTCTCTGCCATCTAACATGCCAGGTTAAAGAACTGAGGAAAAAACTCTACCCTGTGGGCAGGATCGACAAGGTTTTAAGTGCAACTCAGGTCAACCGCAGTCAGGTGCACCACACGGAGTTAGCTGCATCAAACATCCAGTCTGGCAAGGTACTGCCATATTTTGCTTTAAGATATACTTGTACTGTGACATTCTTGACATGTTGATCTAGTTTCTCATCTTTATAATTAAGTTTTAGCTTTTTCTTATTTCTTTTATTCTATTCACAATTTGATTCTGATGATGATTTTCTGTAAGTAGCTCTTGCTGGAATAAAAGAAAACACACTTTTTGGAGGGTGCTAAATATGTTGGTATGGTTCAACATATTTCCTTTTTAAAAAAGAAGCGTACAAGACTGAAAAAAAAATAATGAAGTAACACCAGATGTGGAAGTGACATGAGGAAGATGCTTAGGCAATTTTGAGACGGGATAATGCTTCTTGATTGTGTTCTTTGAGCTAGAAGGTGGCAATTAGATTTTCATACACAGGAAAGTGTGAGACTTCCTAATTAAACACCTTTTGGTGGAAGTCATCATCGATAAACCCAAAACACTTGTAGTAGCTCTCAAATGTTTCACCTGTGAGAGTAACACTAGGAAAAAAATATCTTAATTTTTTATTCTTTTTTTATTATTATCATTATTTGTAAAAATTGGAAGGAACTTACAGTTTGAATGTTGATTCAAATATGGACATTACTCACTAGGACAGTTGATCAAGTACGTTTTAAGTATAGCTATAGGTCATGTATAGAATCATAAAAAGGAGGAAAATAACTGAAAGAAAAATACAGTGGATTCACTCAGAGGATAAATCTCATGGACTTAGGTGTTACTAGCACCTGACACCGATGTTTTGTGTGATTTTGGTCTAATCATTTCACCTCTCTGCTTTGCTTTCCTTTGTATATTAAAGACTAACAATATTTACTTCACAGTGGTTATGAAAGAATATGAAAAACTTCTGTAGCCATGACAATATGCAGCATTAGTTTTTAAACTCCAGGCTTTAAGATGAAAAATAATATTTTTTCATATGTAAGTCCATTTTTAAATCATATAGTGCAGAAATGTGAACCAACTCCCTTACTTAAGAAGTTAATGGTATACCTGAACCAGGTTAGTTTTTCTTTGTAATCACAAGAATGCCCAGAATGCACCGTACTGCCATAAGAAGAAGATGATGTATTACCCGGTATATGACATAGACATGACAAGAGATGCCTAAGACAAATAAAGGCCAAAACAATGCATGGGTATTGGTGATTACTGAATCTAGAAGAAGAATATCTCTGGTTATGAATTTCATGATCTCACATCCACAAGGCTTGAGGCAGCAGGAGTGAAATCTCCATGAAGACAGTGGAAATCCTCACAGGAACTTTTAGGATTTCATCCTCACGTTAGGTTTTCATCCTAAAAGAACAATTCTTATGGAACTTGGTGTCCTTGAGAGATAGTTAAGCATTTACTGAAATGTTTAATGTGTTAATATGGATCTTTTAATAGCTATCCCTATGGGTCTATACTTAATACTTATATACCTTTGGTGGACCTGTGCCTGGATCAGAAATGATCACATTGACTAGAAGTGTTTTATGTTACAGGTTCAGCAGCTGCTGCTTTACGACCGTGCAGCTGCATTAGGATAAAACTTGCATTTGAGAGCAGGGAAGTGAAGGTGCATCTGGACCAGTATGAACTGGAAGCATAAAAATGCTGCATTTCTTCCACGTTCAAAGGAAACGGGAAGATACTACAAAAGCTAAATGGACTGAGGAAAGGTAGAAGACACCATTTTTAGCATTCACCACTTACATTTTTGTCTACTTTTAATTTTAAAGTGTTTTTACATTGCAATCTGGAAGAGTTTTCTGTTGAAGAGTAAGAAAATAGTAAATCCCCTGTAGTCCTCTATAGAAGAGGAATTACTGACGGAGGATGTGAATTGTTTTCAAAACCATCACATGGCTTTGCTTGAAAGTTAAAACTTGATCCTGTTCAGTAGAAACAGAAAGTTGGGAGTTCAACACCTCTTTTAAAAGATAATTGGGAAAGTTTAGAAGCAGCATAGTACTACATTCTATTTAATAAGAAAGAAATGAAGGAGATTTGGGTATGTTGTTACCCCAGCGCAAAGCCAGGTGTAGGAGCAGTTGAGGCTTTGGTGTGTTTCCAGCGTGGTTGTCATGACTGACATCTCTGGGAAAATACAAAATGGGGGTACAATTTACCAGTAGAAGGTGCCTTTGCTCTCGGTTTTCTCCAGCACTCTCAGTTAAACACTTTTTATTTCTTTTGACTAGAATTACTTCCATTAGGGAAATGTTGTCTGAAAATAGCATGCAGTATTAATGTCTCATTTGTTTCTGCTGTTGCCAACAGTAACACGTTTCCTTGGCTCTCACCCACTGACTCTTGATGAGATCAAGTTGATTATTCAGCAGCTATAGCCTACCACCTGCTCCATTTTTTCCTTGACTTCTAAAGCTGTTAATACACTATCCTGCCTTGTTAAAGCCATGTTTGTTATTCAACTGTGTTAAAAAAAAAAAAGAATACAAAAAATAAAGAAATGGATTTATTTTTTAACAGACTTTTAATCAGTCAAATTCAGATTGATTCTAGTTTATACATCTAAGAATTCAGGAGAAGATGCTGATTTTCTTTCTTTCTTTCTTTCTTTCTTTCTTTCTTTCTTTCTTTCTTTCTTTCTTTCTTTCTTTCTTTCTTTCTTTCTTTCTTTTCACATTATGGTTTTATCATTCAAGTTCTGAATTTTATTACCAGTAAAGTGGCATGTTTCATAGGCCCATTTCTGGAAATGCTACTGCAGATTTCAGTGCTATCTCCGTTTTATTATAAATCATTATCCTCTTTGGACTTTATCATGCTGGTTTAGATTATGAATGTGTCTTAATGAAATAAAATGATTTGGTCCTACAGAGGAAAAGGTGGTAATGGGCTTTGTTCACTCTTGTTATTTCTTGACATTCTGGATTTTATTCTTCTTTATATAAATAGCTATGCAATTCTGGGAGAGCTTAAAGCTGTTTCTGATGATGTGGCCAAAAGAGACATTTGACTTTCTCTTTGGCAGAGATTTTAAATTGCCAGCTTTCTGATCTTCTTTTGGGATTATAACAGCATTACATCTAGATGTCTTTTGTATCACGCAAAGTGTGAGTGAATCCAGAACTCACTGCTCTTCTTTAAATGAGGTGTTTCATACCTGGTTATACTGCACTTCTGTGAATTGCATTAACTAGCAGAATGCTATAATTTTAATCAAACAAAAAAAATTGCAACAATAATTTAGAATATTTTATATATTTGATGTATGTTTAATATTGTTATTGAAATTTATTGAATGTATATTGATATAATACAATATATTGTTACTGAGCTTGTATAAAACTATTCTGTTAAATGTGTTGTTCAGTTTGATTATATGATGAGGCAAACTGCATCTTCACCACTTCAGTGGTGGTTTTCTTGCATAACTGATGCAAGCCTGTATCATGTTTTCTGCTCCCTGTCCTTAGTAAGGAAGAGTTTCCTTCCTTCCTTTACTTATTTGTTCCTTTTCTTACTTTTGCTTTTGAAATTAGGCAGCTACATGTGTATTTCAGTTGTGTCTGTTCCCATTTGCATCTGAGTCAGATTGTAATGGAACTGCTAGCCTGGGTAAATTTTGAGCAGCTAAGGGTGCTTTGTTTGTTTGTTTTTACTGGATACTTAATGAGTAGATATTAAAGGAGCTGTGAAGCAAGCTGAACTGCATTTAAGTTACTTTTTTTTTTGTTTTTTAAGTTAGAGGAAAATTACATTGTTGACATTTTTGAACACTTGTTTTAGAGCAGGTTAATTTTGATATTTTTAAAATAAATTTATGGAGTCCTGATTTCTACGTGGGTTGCTAAAAACTACACATCCACTACAGCTGAAAAAGCAGGGTAACCAGGCATGCCTACTCAACATGCATGTCATCTGCTAATCACGCCTGTGAAGTTACTAGCTCAGCTGTGAAGCTTTAAAGGCTTTCCTAAGGCAGGCGGTGAAGTGGAGCTGGGGGTGGTTCGCAAGGTGTGATTTGTCGGAGCAGCTGGCAGTTTCAGGCTAATGGTTTCAGCGTGTGTCCTTCAGTCGGAGCTTGTTTAAAAATATAACACTAATGCGACTTGCATTTAAGACATATGAATTATTAGAGTGAAAATGCAGTAAATTCTAAGGGGTTGAAACCTCTGCAAATGAGAAGGATAAATTATATGTTAAAAGAAGTGGTCTTTTGCTGATTCTATACACCACTCTAGCAAAGCGTTACTACTAGATGTCAAGATGGCAGACTTTCTTACTCTTCTTTTCTGATAATTTTTCTTCATGCCTCTGTCTACGGTTCTCTCCATCTTACTCTCTTGTCTACTGAAACATTTTTGGCAGTAGCAAGCTGTCACAATATTGCCCAGCTTCTCGAATCTCCTGATTGCATGCATCCTAAAAATGTACTGAGACTTTGGAACTGAACCTCCTCCCTCCCTCCATAAATGTGGAAAGTGTAGAATTTACAAAGTACTGCTTCCCTACCTTCTGATGAGCATTTCCTGCATTCCTTGATGCTGTTTAATAGTAGTTGAACAGAATTATTTTATACACTCATTCTGCAGCATCTTAAGTTTGTAGAATATTTCGTACAAATCCTATTTCCTACCTCATGGACTAGACTCAGTGTTCCGGTCTTAGAAGACAGTTTTGTGCTCCCTCTGTTCTTCATTGTGGCCATATTTGATTTGCCCTGTTCTCTGGAACTGAGAAAGGTGCCTTCCAGCAATGCTTTTGGACCTGCAGTTCATTTATCCCATTGACTGCCCATGGAAGGTTTCTTTTCATTTGGTACCGATGGTCTTACTTGTGAGGATTATGAGCTTTAGAGACCAAGCTAAGGTGGAAACCAGTAAGTTTTCAGTCAGCTACTGACTGGTACTTGACAGCATCCCTCCTGCAACTTCCATAGGTTGTGCACTCCCCGAGGTGCATATCCAGCTATAGCAGTTTTCCAGAACTTTAAAAGTATGGGGTTTAGCTTGCTGAATTGTTTATCTATTTATTCATTTATTTATTCTCCAGTGATGATTTTCAGTGGTGTATGTACTTCCCACTGTTCTGTGATTTGTTTTCAGGACAGAACCAAAGATTTTTTGATATGAACTGAACATATGACTACTTCTGAAGAATTTTAGATTCTTGCTAAAACTTAACTGAGAATCCTACTGTAGTACAATATATTTAAAAGACTCAGAACTCTCTTAGGAGTAGAAGTAGAACTGGCAATATGTCACTTTTGCCTTCTCTGTTTGATAATTTGCTGTCATTAGCTAAATCCTTAAATCCACACAATAAGAGAAAGGAACAAATGGGAGAGAAGCTTTTTCTAGTTCATGTTTTAGAGAAGAGCTGCTTTTATGTAGTGGAGAAGTTTTATTGTACCAAATGGTCTTTTGGCCTTTTTTTCCTTACATAACAGTTTTGTCAGAGACAGGTGATTGCACATGACATTTTAGATGTCAAAAACCGTATGTGTGATGTATTCATTTAGGGTCTCCCTATTTCAGTTTTTTCTATTAAAATCAATATGATTATTCATGTCCGAAAGCATTAACGTCACCCGCAGTATTGTAATCTCAAGTAACTCTAGTTCAAATTTGGCTTCCCATTGACTTCTGATCTTACTGAGCCCAGTGGCTTCATTTATTTTAAGTCTTCTGCTTTGGAATTGGAAAACCACTAGAAGGGTAAAATTTCTTTGTGGAGAATCAGCCTGATTCTTCCTTCACTCATTTAATTAAACAATCAGAATAAAGGTTGTGTTGGATCATAGAGAATGATTTTCACTGCAGTTGTTAACAGATACAGAAATCTTTTAAAGGCGTGTCTTCTAAATATATGGCAGGTGATAATAATTTTTTTTCCATTAGATTTCTTTTTTAGCCAACATGACAACCTTGTGTTGGATATGAGGTCATCTTGTTAGGAAAAAACTGATTAAGAAGGTCTGAAATAGAACTACTGTTCATGTGAATAAAGCAGAAATGGCTTCAAATGCATTAGACAAGCACACAAAATATGTAAAGTAATTTTCTGTTCAATGTTTAATTAAAGTTGAGTTTTGTAATCTACAGCTGAATTAGGAAAACAAATAAATCTAGCAGTTTAGGTTGTTGGTACTGGTTAATGGTGGAAGACAAAGTTTGAGGTGTTGGAGGTGTGGTCCAGAGTATAACAACATCAGCTTTTTAAAAAAATGCGTTAATTGCTGGTTGTGTTAGAAGATGTATAAATTTAGGCCAGTAATTTGTATGAAGAGTGCTTTGGTAAGTCTCACAAGGCCAGCAGCCTGCTAGCAGAACCCTTTTCCTTAGGACTATGACTCATCTGCTGCCTCGGATGACAAAAATGAAACTGGCTCCAGAGAGTAAGCGAGGAAAATATAATTTGAGGTCTATGTTGAATATAGGAGACCAATTATAAATATAGTCATTGTCTGTGACCTTATATGCTTCAGATATCCTCATTAACAGACCACAGATCCGATTGCCGTCATGTGGCACAGCAGATGCCAGAGCAGGAGAGAGTCTGTGACTCTGCGGTGTAAGTACATGAAATAAAACGATGCTGCAGATCAGCACGAAACAAAAACCTACTCTTGGTCACCACAAAAAAAAAAAAAACATCTTAGGAAATCTGTGTAAGCATTAAAATTCTGGTTACACTTTTACTGGGGATTATGATATTTACATAATGGAATACAGCAGTGCATAGGGTAACAGTTCTTATTTAAGGTAGGGAAATAGGAATTGTCATGGAAACATACGTGCTACAGTGTTAGAGATCAAAATATTTTAAAAAGAAAAAATAAATAAAGTAAATCCCTGTGTATTTATATGGGGGTTATGGTCGTGCTGTTGTTAGTTTGTTGGTGTTGCTTGTTGAAATCACTCTGCCTCGAGCCAGACTGGGTGATCTTTTTAGACAATAGGGTAATAGGAAATGAATGAATAGGGTAATTCCTGGATATTTGGCTCGTTGATTACCAAGAATTACTATGAAAATACAACATACTCCATGCAAGTAAAAATCAAGGGGGAAGAAAATAGTTCTAATTTGATTTAATACAGAAGGTAATAGTTTCCTGAGGTGAAAATGCAATTCTTTAAGATTCTCTCAGTCTGTATTAAAGCTGTAGTGAAATAACGGTATCAGTCTTCCATTGGCACTTCAGACACCTTATCCCAGTCTTAACAAAATCTTTTCCTCCTATTTCTCTCTTGTAACTTATGTGCAATTCATAATCATCTACAGAAGAACAATATTTGTGTTTCAGATACACATATGAAAACTATGTTTGAAACCGCTTTTACACACACTCCTTGTGGCTTTTACACTGTTCATGCAAGAACAGGATTGAATATTTGGAACATGTTTTAAAATTGGGATTTGAAGTTCATTGTGTGTTTCTACATTGTTCTGTTTAAGCTTGATATTGATATATTCTCCCTGGGTATTTATCTTCTTAAAATAACCTAAAAAGTCCATGGATTTTGTATTTTAGAAAGCTTTGTGAGGCTATTGGTGTCTAATAACTCTAAGCTTACACATTTCATAATAGCCTAATATATCAAGGGGTAGTCAAATATTATTTTCAAGATAAAATACTTACAGGAGAGTGAGAAGCATAAAAAAAAAAAAAGATTTATTTCATTGTACTGAATGTAATTGTAATTGGGCCATTAGCTGACAGAATTCTGTGCTGGCTAGGAGGAGATAAAGATATGACATATGTGCACAAAAATGAAGGCTGGAAGATGAATAGGCCTTCTAGGGAGTTGATCTTTACAGATCAGATAAAGATTCTTCAGGTCTCTTTCTTGCAGTCTGTGCCACATCAAAGGCTGTCTTTCAGATATGGTAACGTGCAACCTGGGGACAAGACCTTAGAAAACGGACAGTTTTCAGATTGACGGACAGCTGGGCTGTGGGTTTTTTTAGTTCTTCGTTCACTTTTGTTTGTTTGTTTGTTTTGTTTTTGGTGTGTGCGTGTGTAATCTTTTGTAATCTCTTTAAATGTTAAAGAAAACTTCATAGGCTGATGGAGTAAATAACACTTGCATCTTATCTGTCTTTCCCAATAGGTGTTTTGCTTTAAAGGTAACCATTCTTTTTGAAAGATTTAAGGAAATCTAGTGGAAGGTAACTTGACTTCTTTCAAAGTCTTTCGAGGGATAATTGTTCTTTTATTGATGAGCTAAGTATTGTGAGAATTCCTGAAAATATTGCAGCCTGCACAATATTTAGAAAATAATAAGGGAGACAGTAGTTCTCATTCATTAAAAAAAGTTAAAATAATAAAAAAAAGTAGAAATGATTGTTTCATCTAGGAACTTTTACTAAACAAATGTTTGTTTAATCACAGTGTTTACAAGCACCTTAAATTTGACATCAGCTACTGTGTCAATTGCACTGGCTAAATCTAGCATCAGCCCTTTTGATCTCATCCTTAGCAGCACCATCTCACAGCTGTCGGGCGTCCTCCAGAAGCAAAGGAATAGATGCCACAGCATTTTGTTAGCTTTTGCAGCCCACTCTCCCTGGTCATAGTTTCTCAATTTATGTGCTGCTTCAGAGTAATTTGAGTTTCATTGCCATAATCTGAGAATCCTTGTTCTCCAGCAGGCTGTACAAAGTAGGGGGTTTTAAATACCTTGAAGTAAGCCACAATGTTTCTGTTACATGTCAGTTTTGTTCCTTTTCCCCTTTTTAGTGGTGTTTGGTTTTTCATCCTCTGTATCTAAAGAGATGATGTTAAGTAGAGCTTCATTCAAGGCCTGAAAAACATCTCACAGCTTTCGTCCTCACAGCATGTGTACAGAAGCATGGAGTAAGAAATTATTAACGCCTTATATGCAAAAATATTGTTTTGTATGGTTGTTCCAGAACCATTTCTGCTTATTTTCTTACATATAAAAATATGAATCTCGACATTTTAGTATTGCTAGAGAAACCTGTAGGGAACTGCACTGGGTCATGGTGTTAAAGAAGGTGTTACCTCATTAAACCCTCCTTGTAATGAGAGGGAAAATGGGAAGTGTCAGGTGTCGACCTGCTGTTGCCTTACTCCTCCGTTGGCCTTCTCCAGAGACTCTTCCATCAAAACAGGGAAGGCAAGCTCTGACATTTGCATACCTCAAAAGGAAGCAGGCATGATTTCTTTATGAGAGATGAAAAATTAGTCTCTCCCTGTGTCACAATAAAGGGCATGGGTAACTTGAGTTTGTCTCACAATCCAGCTATTTTTGACCCAGAAGTCTTGACTTCTTACTCTGGCTCTTAACAAAGCTCTATCTGTGGAAGGGTGAATGTCTCAGTGATTGGGCTCCACGTTGCTGTAGTAGCAAGGTTCTCCTGCACAGAAATGAAAAACATCTCAGAACACCTTAGCCTCATGTTATATATATATCTATCTATGTGTGTGTATATATATATAATTTTAATTTAATATTCTTCCCTTATCTTTTCTAAAAATAGAAGGTATTACACAGGAGAGAATGATACTGGTTTTTGCATACACAGACTTCCTGTCAGTCTACCCGTATATTGTAAAACACCCACTTCTTGAAAATTAAGTCCTTGCACGGTGTGTGTCCTTGTGATAGCCTGCACATAAACGTTGACAGAGTGTCTTCTGCTGGAGATGAGCTGGATAGTCAGAGTACTGTAGCAGACTGGTCTTTCGGAAATGATCCTGTCTGTTTTCTGCATATGTAACTTACATAGCCATAGAATCACAGGATTGTTCTGTTGCAGTAAGAGAAGGTGAAAATATGATATTTATCCCCATTTTGAGACATCAAACGACTTATTCTTGTGACAACTAAACTTACAGATTTATTTTAGTCCTGGCTAACAGCCACTGTACTGACTACTAACATTTTGTGTAGCATTTATAGAAATTGCTGATGGAAAAGATGATCAGTTTCAGGGAAAAAAGGACTGGGTTGATATCAAGTTGGCTAGGCTTTAATTTTTTCTCTGACATAGGATACTAAGAAACACATTCTAAGCATACATTCCAGCTAAACTTTCAGATATGTTCCAGGTAAACTTTTGGATATAATTTGGAAAGTTGATCTAATAACTGCTGCAAAAATTAAATTGATTGTCATGCAGTAGAGAAAAATGCAGAGATTCTTCAGTTAGGCAGTGAAGAAGACATCAAAAAGGTGCCTCAGCCTGTTACTAAAGCCTGTGTGCATAGGCCTGGCTTGTGGTCATGTGTATTTCCAGTAAGGTGTTGGGGTTTGGTTTTTTGGAGTCAAGGAACAGCCATTTTCTTGTTGTTCATTATTGTTTCTTGGTAACTGGTTGCTTGTGCTTTCATTTGAGCTTGGTTATCTTTAACAGAGCTCTGTATATGTACCCCGAATGACAGCTCCTCATTTTGGAAGCTATTTTAAGGTATGAAGAGCTGTAGAAATTGCATTTAGTGTTATTCTAAGAGGTTAGTTAGTTAGGATGGGTTCTAACTTAAACCTGACTGAAAAATTCTTCAAGGAGAATAAGAATACAGTATCTCTTTGCTAGGGGATATTATTTTTTTCTCCATTTCAGACAAAAAAACCCAAACCAAACAACAAAAACACAACTATTTTTATTTCTTTATTTGCTTTTAGCATTTTCACTTTATAGTGCAGATTAGCTGAGGTATCTACCAACTTTTCATGGAGCTGAGGAATTTCAAGTGTGGCTGCAATTCTTTCCATGCAAAATTCTTAGTAATGTTAATGCTCATTATATATTTATTTTCATATCTTCCATTTATCAGTTTGTGCATTTGGGTTCTACTGTCTTTTGTGGAAAACAATTGCAGTTCTCCAGGTACCTGAAGGCAATAAAGCAGACTGTGAGGGAAATCTGAGGGCAGTGTTAACTGCAGCTATTTACATGTGTAGAAAGTGTCATATCTTGCTTTGCTACAGTCTGGTGAAACATGACTGAATTGGCTTGTACTCGTCAGAGGATATGCAAATTTAGATGCAGAACTGGCTATATTGAGTGCAGAAGTTAGATGGAGAAAATTATTCTAGTATATTACCAGAAAACTGAAAATACTCTAGGTATCTGAGGTGTTTGTCCAGTGCCGTCAAGGGAGAGTTGTACTGTGCTTGTCCCCAGTATAATGCATCAAATTATATCATAGTTTTTCTTTGATAAATGTGGTACTTTGCTACTCTGAAAGGTACCTCCAGTTGGCATTGCCTGCAAGGTGCTAGTAGCTTTCTATTAGCTTAGAATAATTTGAATTAACAATAAAATGAATGAGTGGAGACAATTATTTTCTGGCAGCAGATCACACAGGTTTGTTGGGTTTTTTTTGTTTATACAGAAAGATCGCAAATGTAAAAGAAAAGGTCTTACGGTTTGCTTTGTGAAATGTATCATCCCGATAGTTATTAGAGGGGGTAGAGGGCCTGCCCTCACGGGACAAGGTAAGGTAGCGGTTGCTATCCTGGATGGGGCTGAGGTGAGGTTCTGACAGCACCATCTCTGCCATTCCGGTTTACGTGAGCCTTCTGATCATACTTCTTTTGGTTGTTAGCAAGAGCTGGTGGTTGGCTCAACTGGAAACGTGACTTAGGCCACCAGTTCATTTTGTGTAGAAATCAGTCTGATTGTTGAAAGGATCATCAGGCCTCCTGTGCCCGTCTTGTTACACAGCAAAGCGGTGTCACCCCTGGTTGTCTGGTGGATATAGACAGGCTATTTCTGTTAGAAAGGGACCACGACTCCCCAGAAACAGTTGCTAAATTTTTTATTGGGCTATAAAATAACTTAGTTCTCAAAGTAAGTCACTCACCAATTAGGACATGGCTGAGTCCACATGAACTGCGTTCACATCAGGTAGCTGCTTCTTCAGCGTGAGCTCGCTTGCTTTCAGGATGGGTGCTTGCCTCCGGGCTGGGGACGCTGTGCAGCTCAGCGGGAGAACACGCGTTACGCTTGGCAACTTTTAGATGTAAAATTGTAGCAAACTTCTCATAAGCATATAGAAACAGCTTTTTTCCAAAGGTTTACTTTATTTTTTTATTATTTTTTTAATAACTCTCCATGAGGAGGGACAGGTCATCAACCCAATGGATGTGTCTGTACAAGAGAGAGATTTGAAAGAGCAATATCGGATCATTCCTGTGCACTGTGTTTTGCTTCCCGTGGGGCTAGGTGGACAAACTGGATTACTTTCAGATTAATTTAAATGGGAAAAATGCCCTCTAGGAGCATGCCTGTTACTTTCCAACTGCTAATGTGTATTCAGTCCATGGGACCAGACTACAGCTAGTCCAAATTACTGAGGTTTTATGGGTCCCTAATAATCACAGAGGATGTCAGTACTTCCTGTAATTGAAGCTAAATAATTTAGTGGAGAAATAACTGTCCATAATACAGTGTTTTAAGATTCTAATAAATACTTGTCATTGGATGGTACATTAAATTAATACATATAAGGCAGGGTGGTGAGTAAGGAGAAAGTATTTTCAGAAGTATATTTATGGATTTTAAACTTTACTAGAACTTCTTAAATGACATTGGAATGAGGTTTAAGTTTTCTAATGCATAATTACTGTACTTAAATAAGAAATAATACAGAAAATAGCATTTTTGAAATGAGATGATGCATCTTTACTCAAATATACGTAATTTTCAAGTAAGTGCAAAAAAGCGTAGATATATAGAAGATTATATAAAGAAAACATGTATATAAAGAAATTAAAAAAGAAAGACTTTGCCATGTGAAGAATCAGTAAAGACTAAAATGTATGTCCTCTGTCTCTTTGGTCTTCAGCGCCTCGCTAAAGAAGCAGAGAAGTACCAAGCATCACATCAGTGGAGGGATGAGTTTGGGGTAAGTTTCATTTTTTCTTCTTTTAACCTTCTCAGGTTTTTCCTCTTTGAAATGTTAACTATGTTCTTCCAAACATGTTTTTTTTTAATATATCCACCACAGAAGGAGTCATTGACTATGAATGGGCATTTTATTTTATTCAGTAAACAGAATCTCAGTCTGAGTGTCAAGAGAATAAAGTGGACTTTTCACTTCAAAAGCTCATAGGGAGCTTCACAGACCCAGGGATGTAGCTCTGAGGTGTCTACCAGACATCTGTTTGTTTTGACATACAAAGAATGATTACAGAGAAGACATCTGAGTGACAGTTACTATCAGTTAAAAGTGTGCTACTCCAAGCACTGAAACATAGAATCA
Source organism: Aramus guarauna (assembly GCA_013400195.1). Classification (NCBI taxonomy): domain Eukaryota; kingdom Metazoa; phylum Chordata; class Aves; order Gruiformes; family Aramidae; genus Aramus; species Aramus guarauna. Next base: position 19,576 of record VXBL01005982.1, on the reverse strand, counting down.
TAGAACAGATTTTCACAAGTTGTTTTTTTAGTGGGGAAAACCAAACCAAACCAAACCAAACCAAACCAAACCAAACCAAACCAAAAAACAAAACAAACAAAAAACCAAACCAAAACCAGAAAAAAGCTTAATACAGAAGGATTTGGTTATATACATGACTGTCTATATTGGGAGTCATAGACTATTTTTTTAGAATCTTTTGCCGTACTTTAATAACTATATCTCTTCGATATTCTGGTACTACTGAAAGAGGCCCTAACCTCGTCAAACGCTAAACTATCTTCTTCAATCATTTCAGACTTCACTGAAAAACAAGGGAGATGACTGTAAAATGTACATTAATCCTTTGCTACCGATCAAGCCAAATTAATATTGTACTGCATGATTATAAGCCTGTTAATTTTAGGCTACAGTTCCCTGCTAAGTGTCGAAGTCATTTGTTATGCCTTCATTACCTGTTCCTTCGGAAATAAAAGCAGATGGTGCTTTTACGTGATGCTGCTACAAACCGCGACTGTGTCTGCACATCCACTAGAATCATAGTGGCACACAATGGTTTTCTGTCAGGTCTTTTCTGATCCAGCTTTCCTCAGACACTTAGAGAACTGAAAGCAGACAAAAAAGCCCCTCTAAGGTCAGGCCAAATAATTCAGCTAAGAGTGCCTGGCTTTTAGGAATGCAAAGTGGGTCTGGACACAGCCTGAAAGCTTTTAAGTGTGCTTTCTGCACAGGCACAGCTTCTAATACACTGTAACACACGGAACGCGTATTCTATAGGGACGCAATAATGAGAATACTGCAGCGACCTTTTCTGCTAATCTGTCTCTGTTTTGAATAGAAAACAAAACCTGCAGGTTTGATGAACTCAGTGCAGAACAGTGTGAGTATGCTCCGATGCTCTTTCTAATCGTTTTGATTCTTTGTGTACACCCTGGCATCACATGAACACTCTCTCAGCTTTTGGGTTTCTTTTTGCCCTTTACTTGCAGTAGAAGTCAGTCGCAGTCAGTCATACCGGAGAGGCTTCTGGTCTTATCAGAATTCATTGCCAAGGAGAGATCTCAAACTAATTTTGAAATGTGATTTTATGTTAATGTGGTGGTCCAGGCAAAGACTATGGTTAGAATAAAAAAATAAAATAAATAAAAAAAAAAGCAGTTGGATTTATAATAAAGTAACTGCAAACTGAGCTTGTGCTTTACTGTTTTGAATTTGAATGAGAAAAGTGTTCACCATATAATAACCTTGACATTAGGTTATGCAATTAAATTTAAAAAAAAATGTATTAAGCCTCTTATAATTTAATTTGTTTCATATTTGCCAGAAGTAATCTTTCTTCTCTTTTGGCCTACTTTTTAGAAAATGCCTGCTCAAATTAGTTTGCACACAGATCTTTCTGATAAACTTAATTTTTACTGGAAGATTCATTCTCCTAATGGCTGTGATGGAAAATAGAAGATATACTGTAAAACTTTCTGTGGATGAGGGTTCCTAAAATACTTCTGATAGCATTATGAGTGGTCTACATCATGCTGTATGAGGTTTATTTCTTGTCCAGGATTTGGTTTTGGGTGATGAAAGCCCTTCCAGCAGCATTGTACATGAGTCACTGTAGGAAGAAACTCTTTGGGACAATCTATTTCTGCTTCTAATGAGCTCACGATCAGCAATGTCCTTGACAGATTGCAGCTGAATGATATTTTATGGAGTTTTAAGGAGAAAATATCACAAACATTCCTTCTGGGGAAGTGTGTATGCGCTAACTTCAGCGGAACAAATCCAAAAGAGGAAGGGCAAAGAGGGCTGGCCATAATACCAAGGCCTATACAGAGCTACAAGTGATGTGTCAATAAAAAGACTGCCAGATTGCCTGTTCTAACATCTTATTAAAAATATGACTGTTAATTGCACAGTTTTTAGCAAAAGAAACATGTAAGCATTAATGAATTTAAAAGATTTTATTTGCAGGTTAATGTTGTAGTATAACAAAAAATCAGCATCCTCTGATAGGGTCTTTTCAAATTAGCTAGTACAGGGAAAAATCTCTGAAGATCCATATTTGTGTTTTCAGCAGATAATTTCATGCAAAGACTGTCAGAATTGTCTAAAGGAGAGAATTTGCATGTCTTTTAGAAAAAAAAGTTGATACTAAACCATTCATGGAAACACAAATCCACATCTACTAAAATCCCTTTTCCCTGCTATTTATAACTGAATAAGAGTAGTATTTCTTCCAATATTTACAGTACTATAGTATATTATATTCCAGCTACTTCAAGACAACCAAGCAAAGAAAAACAAAAGTGAGAATTTAAGTTTTGACTTTTNTGGACTCGCTCCAACAGCTCCATGTCTCTCTTGTACTGGGGGCCCCAGAGCTGGGTGCAGTACTCCAGGTGGGGTCTCACAAGAGCAGAGTAGAGGGGCAGAATCCCCTCCCTTGACCTGCTGGTCACGCTTCTTTTGATGCAGCCCAGGACACCGTTGCCTTTCTGGACTGCCAGAGCACATTGACAGCTCATGTTGAGCTTTTCATCAGCCAACACCCCCATGTCCCTCTCCTCAACCCACTCTTTGCCCAGCCTGTGTCCATGTTTGGGATTGCCTCTACCCAGGGCAGTGTGCCCTCAGTGAAGCCATACTGGCTGTCACCAATCACCTCTCTGTCCTCCGTGGGCCTTAGTATAGTTTCCAGGAGGATCTGCTCCATCATCTTTCCAGGATCAATACTTAAAGGAATCTTTACCAAAGTTAACATTTAAATTCGATTTTGGTTTTATCTGAAGTAATCTGTTCCTGTTTACAAAAACTAAAAATAGCTATGAATATAGAAATCTCAGATTGATATTAATTTGAACCTGGGAAGCTGTGGACCGACCAGCAATTTACTAGCAGCAAATAGCTGGTGTTAGCTAAAGTTTTTCCATATTCCTATCCTTCTGCCACCTTACATAGCTTTCAAAACACACAGATTGACACTGGGGACTGTAAATATTATTTTTATTAATAAATGACTGGTTGTCAGGTGTATATTGAATGTCACAAGAGCAAAAATAAAGATCTAAAATGAGTTAAGAGCATGTACCTTACATATTTACCATTAGTTTTTAGCTAAGTGACAGAAATAAAGATTATAATGGATTTTGGTATTTTGCATTGATAATTAAATATAAAAATAATTTTTGCAATTACTAATTAATTTGCTAAAAAGTGCAAAATATTTCAAAGGAATATTAATTAAGAGCAATAATTAAGAATACTCAACATCTTCTGAGTAAAAAAGGAAAAACATTCATTAATACTGGGGTGTAACGTGTTAGTTCCTGATTAAGCACAAAGTCAATTAAAATATCTTAACTGCAGTTTACATCTACAGCCCTAAAATAATACTTACCTGTTAGAAAACTATTAAGTCTTTAGAGAACGTATACAAAGTTTATGAAGGCAAATCCAAAGCGCTTAGCTTCAGGCAAATAAAAAAATGCCAGCCTCTGCTTGCTACTCCATCAGTATTGCCCAATTCCCTGGCTGGCGAATGTCCAGCTGGAGAAATAAAACCTACTTAAATGTTTTTTAGATTAATGCAGTTACAAATCAGCGGTACAAACCAATATTTCTAAATGAAACAGCCTTGTCAGTTTGAATTTTCTTGCATGCTGCAGAGTGAAAGGGGGTGGTTTTGACACTTGTGATGGTCCAATTATTTTTCTGTTGTAGAGATGCACGAACAAAATTGTACGTGAATTGGAAGGAGGGAAGAATTCTGTATGAAATAATTACTGTTATTCCCCAAATGGATCTTCTACAATTACATTCGATACCACATTTGATTGCCTTGCAATGGTTGGTTAACTAAAGCAATTTTGTTTCCAGTTGGGTTGCAATATTAATTGTACTTGCACATGTATAAACATAAGGGATATCTCATTTGTAGTTTAACAAGGGGATGGCCTATTAGCATCCACTTATTTATATGAAGCCTGAAACTCAGACTTTTAGGAATTAATTATCACATTAAAATGCCACATGAAAAATCCTTTCAATATGCTTTATCTTTGAACCAGTAGTGTCATTTTATATTCTTCTGTGTAAATGATGATTTTCTGAGTCCTGGTATTTCTGAGACCGCATTTGCTGAGATGATAAGGTGTAGGCTGGTATCTATCTACCAGCTGGGCTTAAAAGTAAAGACAAATGGTAATGGAAATATTACTTCGGAATTAGGATTTTTTTTTTCCTAGTAAAAATGCTAGCTGCGTAAAACTGCAATGAAAAGTTGCTCAGCAAAGAAATGGAAGATAAAAAGGATAAGTGAGATAAAACACATCTCACATCACAAGAGGTGATCCAAGAGGTCACCCGCAGGAGCAGAGCAGTAGTAGGCATCTCTCTGTGCTGGATGTGTCTCCAGATTGAAGATTTTCTGGACTGTCTGTAATTTATTGTAGATGTTACAACACTAAAACGTTGCATCTTAAAAGCCTCAACTGGAAAACAAACAAGCAAAACACCAAACTCAGCTTTAATACTCCTTTATTTTAAAGAGGCCGTTTAGTAAACCTGCTTTGTGTTTTGAAAGAGGGAAAAACTGAGGAAAACAATCTAGACTATTTTTTTGTTCCTTTCAGAGAGCGGATACAGCTGTCATAGCTTGTACCTCTGATAGTCCTCCTGGGTGCGAAGAGCATCTGTGAGAGGTGATATTGTTTAGATTTGGCTCCAGACCTGGGGTTGAAGGAACTGGTCCCCATAGGCTCAGTGTAGGCGTGGGATCTTTTCCCATTAAAGTCATATATACTTTAATTTTGTGAAAGTTTTAACAACACTAAACACGGTCAAAGTGTCAAAGCTCAAACAATGCTCTGATCCAAACCCCAGTGAAATAAATCTTCCATTGATTTTGATTCATCTTGGCTGAGGCCTCACACTTATAAAGCATGTGTGATTTGGTAAAAATGTGCCGAATGATTGATTTAGATTGAGAGTCAGATGGTCAAGTTTTTAGGGAGAATAATATTTTATTCTCTGAAGGGCTGTGTGCCACCTTGACTTCCATGACATATAGCTTTTGTTTGTATATAATTTAAATTTAATGTGCCATATCGCTCTGAAAGGAATGAAATCACCTTTTTTCTCTCAGTGATTGTTTCCACTTTAACATCTTTCGCCTCAGGTAACAGAGCTCTGTGTGTGCACCAGGAGTGGTAGGAAGGTGAGGTGCAAAGGCAGTAAGAATGAATCAGATTGACTAAAATTGGGTGGTTTCAGGGGTGGTTCTGATATTTATTTGATGTTTATCGAATCTCTGACACCTTTTTCATTCATAAAAATGCACTGTGAGTATTGCTGGAATGGGCATTTCTGCATGTTTTTCAATAGTGCTTTCTCAAAAAGGGACAGGAGATGCAGCAGTTACAGCATTTGAAGCATTCTAACCTTACTTTCTAGGATCTCCATAATTAGTAAGAAGGGATTCATCTTAATGGAGAAGTTCACTATCAACATGCCCGTGCTGAAGCCTGTTTGGAGACAAGTGACATAAGCTTCATCAGATGAGTGCAGAATTTGTCTGGCATTCCCTACCAGGAACAGGATCCCACTGTCCGCTTCTCTATCCCCAGTATCCTGCCCCTCATGTTCCAATTCTTATTTTCACAGAGTCTCAGCAATGCCTTCTGGTTTAAAAATTTCAGAGGCACTAGTTAGATATAAGAAATATATCTTAAAGGCAAAGAAAAAAAAATATCAATTTTTTTTGATCATTAGAAAACTTTTTAAGGGTATTGCCTTTTGCTAGCTTACCTGTAGTTTTATGACTTCCAAGACTCTCTCAGGTGAGTCTTTGAGTCTAGAAATTGTAGACTTCCTCTAAAAAATTTGTGTTGCCATAGGAGAGCTCTTCCATGCTTTTGTTCCATTATATAAGATCTAATGTGTCCCTATATAAGGATAACCCCAATATAAGTGGTAGTGCGATTAATCATCTGAACACATTTGTAATCACATTTATAATCCTTAATTTATTTTGTCACACTTTAGGAATTTTAAACCAATTATGAAGTTGATAAAGAAGATGGCAAACAGTAGCTTTACAATCGGACTCAAAATTACATATAAGCAGGGATCTTAAATGTGTAACTATAGTGGAGCTAGATTTTTGGGTATATCTTTTGATCTTTAGATTTTAGTTATTTATCATCTCTTAATATGCTTACATTGAGTACAAATCATTGCAAGAATCTCGTCTGGGCAGCAAAGTGCTTCACTGGCAGGGAACTTGCCAAAAAAGCTTTTAGAATAAGGTGAAGAAACACCTTCAATCATTGCTGAATCTTTCAAGCATTCCATTTTATCTGAAAAATCAAATATGTTAAAGGACATCTAATACTCTTTTTACTTATTGACTAGGCAACTCATTTCAAAATGTGCAGCATCTGAAAAAGGGGTGGAGGGAAGGAGCTAGGAAAGAAAAAAAGAAAGGAAGGTGTGATTTCTCATTATTAAGACACCATACATATGCATTATCACCTTCTTTTTGAATGAGTCTTTAATGTGCTTTCTGAACAAACATCTTATTAAAAGCAAGACATACTATTGTACTCAATTTATTAACACCCTGTAGGTTCTTTAGTTTACAAAAGAGAAGTATGCTATGTTCAGAAAAGCTTTCTGCAGGCTGCTGTTGTGCATGTTTTCTAAGAGTTCATTGAATTTCTAACACAGATGAAGCTAATTAGGGTTTTTTATTATTATTTTTACCTTTCACCTTCAAATTCAGTTGCTAAATTAAATCTCTCATAAGTAATTCTTAGCACTGCTTTACTACCTTGAGGGAATCAGTAAAATAAATTAGAAACGGACCTCAAGGATGCTGTTTATTTTGTCTGTAAGCTTCTTGACCAAATATTTTCAGTTCAAAACTAACAGTATCTTTGTCCTTCATTCATTCTTGCCAGTATAACTAGGATCTAACTAGTTTCTTTTGTTTCCATCATCTCCTAGGCAAACTCATTTCCTCCATTGCCTGTCACATCCATGTTATCCCGACCCTTTTTTTTACATTGAATTTAGGAAATGCGCCAATGTTTGTGGAAAAAAGAGTATTAATCTACTCAAGTCTGCTGGTTTTGAATTACTAATAGGAGGAGAGAAGGTCTTTTATCTACTTAAAAGAAAAAAAAAATGTAACTGAATATGCACAAGGAGTTTATCAATGGAGTAAGACAGTGCCATTCAAATAAAACTTTTAATAATGGAGGCAGACTTATATTGAGAAATTCAGAAAATATTAGAAAGTTTTGATTGTTACTTCAGAGCAGGAATGCCATTCATAATAGTAAATCTTGGAGGGTTTTTTTTTTTTTAAAGCAAATTAGACCCCAAATATTTTAGAATCATAGAATCATAGAATGGTTTGGGTTGGAAGGGACCTCAAAGATCATCTAGTTCCAACCCCCCTGCCATGGGCAGGGACACCCTCCACTAGACCAGGCNCCAATACCCCCAAATCCTTTTCCTTGGGTCTGCTCTCAATCCATTCCCCACCCAGCCTATAGCGGTGCTTGGGATTGTGCCGACCCATGTGCAGGACCTTGCATGTGGCCTTGTTTAACCTCATGAGGCTTGCACATGCCAACCTCTCGAGCCTGTCCAGGTCCCTCTGGATGTCATCCCTTCCCTCCAGCACGTCAACCACACCACACAGCTTGGTGTCAGCAAACTTGCTGAGGGTGCACTCCATCCCGCTGTCCCGCTGTCTCACACGAAGATGTTGAACAGTGCTGGCCCCAGTACTGACCCCTGAGGAACACCACTAGTCACTGTTCTCCACTCGGACGTTGAGCCGTTGACCACTACTCTTTGAGTGCGACCATCCAGCCAGTTCCTTATCGGTTCCCTGTCAAAAGGAGTAAATACTGGGAACGTATAGATATGGGCTTAGGACTGCGCATAGTATTTCATATTAAAAATTGAGTCTTTCTGAAATTCTGAGATGAGTGGGTTGGATTTTGGGGGTAGAAGTGTTTGTGGTTTTCTTCACTCTATTTCCTTCTGTTTTTTCAAATGGCAAAACCATGGGAGTCATGCAGGCCTTGATAGTTTACCTTGTTCTTTTGTCATAGGATTCTTGTAAGGTAGTAGACGAAAATTCAGCCTGCCTTTGTCACAACTCAGCAACTTTAGAAAGACAAAAAGGAGTAAACATGGAGTTTGGAAAGTTTAGGTATTTAAAAGGTTGTAAGACTGATAGATGTCATGAAATAGCATGAAGGAAAAAAAAGGAAAAAAAGAAAAAAAAAAGAAAAAACCAAACCAACCAAACAAACAGAAAATGACAACAAAGTCTAATGACTTAAGGAAAAAAAAAGACGTTTTCCAGACATTATGTGCTTTAAGTATACCAAGAACTGATGTTCCAGGAACAGTGGCTTGTGCAGTAGTTGAAAACAGAAAAAGCTCGATGTCTGTAGTATTTTGCAGCTGAAATACAATAGAAATTTTATAATAAGAGTTTCATTCTGCATTGACTTTAAAATGCTCTGGGAGTACTAGGCAATGCTATTATTAAGAGCTACATTTTGCTCAAGGGATTTGGGAATACTTATCCTTCCACCCCATGAGTATAGTGTAATTCTCATTAGAACTTAAGCAAAAGGGGAAACTGTAGCTCTTTTATGTCCTGAAAATGATGATATGTGATTCAAGCAGTGGAAGATATTTCTGTAGGCTTCCCACAGAGCAAGAGATGTGCATAACACAGAGCAGAGAAACAATAAAAAAATTCTACCTGATTTGACCAGAAATTTGGGTTGTTATACTTTTGTTTACTTCTCTCCAGTTCACTTTTGCTATCAGCTATGAGCAAATCAGGACTGTATAAATAAATACATAAACAACTCTAGATCTCATTGGAGGGACATTAGGATTTAGCAAGTCTTGAAAGTTCGAGGCCAACTTTGTGACTGCCTGTAATTTATGTGTTTATGGCAAACACTATCATTCTATTTTCATTTTCCCATTTGGTAGTCCCAAATTATACTGCACCTGAAGCAGTGTATATTGTAACTGACTTGAAAATATGAAGAATAAAAATATGACTATGCTAATCCAGAACAGATCTTTACTTTTAAAACTGGATGAATAATCCCTGATGAATAATTAATTCAGGCAGGATTCTCTTCTTAGTCCTTGGGGCATTACCACTTCTCAAGAGAGGAACTTCAGTTTTGCATTTCTTGAGTTACACATGGGAACAGTAAAACTAAGGAGCTTGACTCTATTGAAATTTTCCTGTGCCTGCACAAAATTCTAGTGTTTTCTCCTGATAAAACTTTTTTATGCTTTGTGTGTGATTTTTTCCACCTAAAAAGTGAAAGAAGACATCCAGCAGAAGTTTTCTACTAGACTGAATGTTCTCCATATAAGCAAGTTTAATTTAATCCAATTTGCTATGGGCATGGTAGTTTAAATGACTTCTAGACTTTTTTTCTTTTTTTTTTTTTTTTTAAATTGAGGAAGTATGTAGTCTTGCCATAGCACTCCCCCACCTTTGTGATACAACATTTTAGTTTTATTTCACTAGTATATGTAAGTATTTTGTGCTAGGGTTGTGTTACTGCAGCAAAGGGTGGTTTTTTCCTCTTGGTGAGGGATACTAGCAGAAAAAAACACAGGCTGGAATAAGACTGAATTCTTTTTAAAAAGATAATCAATACATTTGTTAATCCCAAGTGATGGTTGTTGCCATTTCTTCTGCTGACAGCTGACTTGGAAAGAGATTCTTTTCCTTATTATAGGGGAGCTCAGGACATAAGAGATTTAATTCAAACACTTCCAATCTTTCTCTTGGTCTCTCTCTATTTTTCCCCCCAAATGCAATTCTGCCTCAAAGCTTTCCTTGAGCTGGATACCCTTCATAAAGTTTGGTATTGGGGAAAACTTTGGCACAGCATATATATATATATATGATACTACAAAGCAACACTCTTACACACAGTCTTCTTCAGGTAAGACATTTATGAAATATATCTGTAAAGATTTGCTGATATTAACATTGCTGCATAAGGCTTTCATCTAATTCAAGTCATGTTTTGAGATTCAGCATTCAAGGTGGAGAGTTGCTGTTTAAATGTATGAAAGGTAAAAAGGAAAGCTGGTGGATAATGCAGGAGATGAGGATCACAGTTAGTTTCTGAGTAGAGCCTGGGACTTGCCTAAAGCTGTACCTCATTCTGCACTCTAACTCCTGCAAAGTGTAGGGTAGGGAGCAGAAGGCAGAGGGCCAGCAAGGCCAGCCTGACTACTAGGAGAGGCTTTTGTAGGTGAGGTAACCCTAGGGGAGCAGAAACAATCGTGAATCTGTACAGTTTGCTGTGCTTAACCCATTCTTGTTAGTCCATCTTTCATGGAGTCTTAATTCTGGCTCCCTGAAGCATTTCTCTAAGAAGTGAGTTCAAGATTGGAACTGGACTACATTTCTAAAAGTTACATCTATAAATCTGTACTGTTGAATAAACCAAAACTACAGACCCAACTCTTGGACAAAGTGGCAAAGATTGACAGTGTTCAAACCAGTCTTGTGACTTCTCGTGGTGATATCTAGGAAGCTCTAAGCCGTAACAAGTGTGTGCGTGCTTTTCTGCTCAAAGTTTCTGAAACAACGTGAAGTGGTGCAGCTTAGAAAATACTATTTTCAAGGCATGAAACTAGGGAGTTCGCATGCTTCAGGTGCTACATCAGTTACATCAGGGCATGTAAGAGCATTTGAGGCTATGAAAACCTGTTGAGACAACATTGGAGGCATGTAGACAGCGAGACAGGGTATAACATCATATAGGCTTGCCCGCACAGTCGAGAATGGTTCCTGGTGCACGCTGTGCCACAGAATGTGTCTGGACATTGCTGAGGTGTCGCGGCGTCAACTGTAACAAGCACAGTATGGATGAGCAGCAGTCTGTGCTCAGGATTGATCTGTGGTTTATTTTGAAATACAGATATCATCTCTCTGTGGAGAACAAAGCATGCTTTAGCCTAAAAAGTACAGACTTTGGTTACAGATCAGTAAACTGCCCGTTTACCAGCTGGAAATGCTGTTCAAGAGAAAACAAATTTTCTTTAGAGCAATAGATGTATAGCAGTTACAGATAAATTTAGCTTGAAAATTGGAAGAAGGAGCATCGAAGGAAAAATCCATCAGTTTAATGAGTTTCTCGGACATTCTACCAATAGCAGTAGGGTACATATCCCACTATTTTTATGAAAATAATTATGATATTATGAATTATGCTGTGATTATGAATTATGAGTCCTGCTTTTATGAAGAAGAACTATGCCATGGACAGCAAGACTGGTTTTCCTTTGCAGATTCATACAGTGGGTTTTGCTCACAGAATAGTTCACTGAAGTGGTTCTATGTACTACTAAGAGTAGAGCAGTGCAATCTATACATCTAATTAAACTTGAAGTGTGTTTGTCAAGAATAGAATGCACTTCATTCATTCATCTCCTCATGTCAACTATATATTGGTAAGAAAATATTAAAAAAAATACAACTGAATATGTCAAAACATTTATGTGTGCACGAGAGCTCTGCTGTATTGTATTTGCAAGAGTTTTATATGCTTTAATGTGAAACAGATTGAATATCTGATATTACAACTCAAATTTTAAAGTTTCTTATCTAGCAGTGAGTGGAAACAGACAATGTGGGTGGCTTTTCTTTTATAAGTATGGAAATCAGTCTGGGAAAAAATGCTGGCACAGATAGTCCAAAGCCTCCTTCCAATTTAAACAAACAAACAAACAAACAAAACCCAAAAAAAGAACAAAACAGAAAAAAACCCCAAACAAGCAAACAAACAACCTATAGATTCTGTTCTTCATCAAGAGGATGCAGCTGGAGTCAGGTTAAAGCTGCCATGGCCCTAACTGGATGATCTGAGTTTAGAAAATAACATTGTCAGCTTTCTAAGTAAAATAAAATGGTAGAGAGCAAATGAAGTATCAAGGTGATGATACTGCTTTACGTCAGTTCTTTAAGGCAGAAAATAGTTACTTTAATTATTTTAAACATTTTTATTCTAGTTCATTTGCAAAATTCTCAGTTACCTAGTATTCATCTTCTATTATGTCAGAGGATATGATATGAGTGATGGCTGAACTTCGGTTGAAATGACAGTAAGCAACTAAAAATTTGGGTTAGGCACTGAAAAGGACTTTGGACAGTGGCTGCAGCAGGGCTAGAAGAAGCTGGGAAGAAGGGGAACTGCACCCGTGCAGTCGGTAGCTGGGTGAGGCAGCAGCGAGGGCCACTGGTCCCAACGCCAGCTGGAACTGGGGGTGGCCCAGTGCTGGCCATGCCCTCACCCATGGGTGCAGTCCCATGGGGCTGACTGTGGTGGGCAGAGCTGGGTGCTGGTAGCAGGGTCCATCAAGGGTTCCAGACATGGCAAATGAAGAACGAAACCTGGGGTCCATCTTGGGGCTTTCATCAGAAGGAAAAGGTTACCATTGCAGGATGTATATTGGATATAATTAGTTCTTATCTCTATTTTACTGAAAGAGAAAAGATTAGAGAAAAAAAAAGGGGGGAGGGAGGGGGAAAGAGATTTCTCCAAAGGGAAAGAAAAAGAAAAGACTACAGCCAGCTTTAAAAAGATACAGTCCTTGTTTCTGAGTCTATGCACAGTTCCAGATTAATTGCCAAACAAAACCATGAAATAAGCCATAATGTATTTTAGTCAGATCAATTTCTAGTCTTGCTTGTTTTGCTTTATATAAACTCATGTTTGAGCATCTTGCTCTTTACTGTTACTACTTTTACTACTTATTTCTGAACTTTTACTAGTACAAATTCATTTACCTAAGTTACATGAAGCTAAAGAAGAATCTGGTTTTGGTTTTGTTTGTGTTGTTTTTTTTTTTTTCCCCTCCTACTTTTATCCTGGACTGTTTGGTTTTGTTTAGTACTGAACTATTGGAGCATCTTCCACGAGACCATTGGAGGCTGTAACTACCATCTGGGTTCCTTTATTTGGTCTGTTCCCTCTTTTCAAAGAACATTTGGTTTGGTAGTTTTTACCTGTGATTCATAGTACTCAGGAAAAAAGCAAAAGCAAGAAAGAAGCCCTCTAATATCTCTAGAACCTGACAGGACGGGGTGGTAAGAAGTCATATCCTTTCACTATTTAAAAAAAAAGAATATGAAGTCTTTTTACACTGCACGGTTTGTTGTCAAGAGGTGTATGAGATTCCCTGAAATAAAGCAGCTTGTGGTTGTGACAGTGCAAACGGTCGTCCAAGCGCCTTACCCTGCTGACTTATCTGAACCAGCTTCTTCAGTTCGGTGTCTCGATATTTCTTTGCAGTTTGTGGCATAAGCATCAATGGAACACACGGAGAGTGAACCCCCCTGTCGTGCTCCGTGGAAGAAAACATTAACTTTTCATTTAGTGCAGTTGTTAAGATAGAGAATGAGAAACAGAATAGGAAGTTGTTGATACAACTCTTAAATCTTACTGCTCTTCTGCACAAATTCCAGCATACCAGTGTAATATATCCAATAATTAAGAAGAAAAGTAATTATATTTTAATTATTTTTTATATGGTGCTTTTGCTTGTAGTGATTTACTGGAAAAGTCCTCATCATTTTATGTTAAATAGTAAAATGAATGACATTTTCCAGCTGCAGGCTTCTGTCACACTACGGCTCCCGAAATAAGGTGTACTCATGAAGCTGTGCTTTACCACAGGGACCGAGTGCAAGACATGCACAAAACGGATGTCAAAGCTGAATAATTAAGTTATGATTCCTTCTGTTCTTTATTAATTAGGTGAGCATGAGATTTTTCTTAAAGCCTGGTAACTGCTGTCCACAGTTGCTTTCCTTCTAAGACATCAGAGACCTAGCAAAATCATTTAAAGCAAAATCTTAACAGAGTGGGTAAGATTATCTTTGTCAGAGGCCCATTGAGATAATGAACAGTCAGTATGCCAGACAGATTTGTTACGTGCGTGAACCAAAGCCATCTGAAAAGAAGACACGGCCTGACATGTTTTGAACTTTACTGCCTTTTGGAAAGGTACATTTCACATTTAGGAGGAAACTGAGAGATTTTCTTAGGTTTTTTTTTTAATTTTCATACAAATTGTGTAAGATAAGATACAGCAATTGCTTTTATTTTGTATATTATAACTCTGTGGGGTTTTGTGGACACAGTTAAAGTGATAGAATAAACCAAATGAAGAATTGATACAGACAGGGAAAGAAATCAAATGCTTAAAAAAAATTATTTAAGATCATTAACTTCACAGGTCAGTGTCAGCTATTTAAGATGTAACCCAAAGTTTGGATCAGACTTTCGTAATTTATATATGAAAATTCATATACATTTCCTTAGTATGCAATACTAAGGAAAAAACAATGTGTGTTTAATTTCCCTGCAGAAATACAACTTATAATCTCTTTGTATTTTAGTTTTTACATATGGACAAAAGAGGAAAGAAAGATGCATAAACTCCCCTGCTGCAGTTTCAGGAGAACTATGCAAACTGGAGGCAGTTTTTTCTATTCCAGTTATATTCTTACAAGACATTAATGTTTTCTGGGTATATTTGCTTAAAATTTAGTTACAGTGTTTAATATATTCCTTGTGGTTTTTTTTTGTTTTGTTATGTTATTGTTTTGGTTTGGTTTGCTTTGGGTTTTTTTGTGTGTGTGTGAAGAATGGAATAGAGAAGAAAATTAAATAGAGGAGCAAATTTCTGTTTTGTGGAACTGTTTCAGCTATTGTATATATTCTCAAAGTGCATGTAAATATAATAAATATTCTTACATGTTTTCATCTTTCATGTCAAAGCATTTTTTTAAAAAGAAGATGAAGACATCCATTTTGTAGTAATTGATATTCCATTTAAAGCAATGTTTATCAGAGTTAAATCTCTAAGTTTTTTGTGAAAATTTAAAGAGAAGGATGAAACAAACATTGTTTTGATAATGTTGATTTGGTTTTGTTTGGTATAATAATATCAAAATAATGTAGGGGTTTTATTCCTTTTAATTTCTTGCCAAAATGGACATATTCATAAGCAATTTTCATCTTCTGTTTAAATTATTTGCCTGCATAGCCTTTAAGATCACATGATGGTTCCTGGACTTCTGAAAATTAATCCAACTATCAATCCACTCATTATATTGTCAAGTTTAAGAATCATTATCTATACTGATAATTCAAAATTCCTGCAACATTTTGCAAATGCCTACAACTTAATTTTTCTCATAGTATTATTTGTTGCTGTAATGTCATTAACTGTTGTGCAATTCCCAAGAAAGTAGGAGTTTAAATGATGGATTTGAAACGCAGTGTGCAGCCTTTGAATAAAAGTTCAAAGAAGATATTCTAGTTTAAAAAAAATACTGTGCCAATGGATTTCCACTAGCCGCACTGCAAGCTTCATGACATTGCTTATGAATAAGTTTGTTAGACTTACGTTGGATGTATTTAGATTATTTTCATGGTACAAGTGTGGAACTGGAGGGGACAATAATCTTGTTTATAGAATCATAGTGTCCATTTTATTGCCAGAAGCAAAAAAATAATCTCTTTAAGAATATTCTCGGCATTTTATATAGTTGACCATAACAACTTAAATAGAAAAGTTATGATTCAGTTACTTATGGCCATCAATTGTTTAATACATTGCAATGCCAGAGGGATTAGAATAGTATAAATTTGCTTGTGTCATACTGGCAGTCATGGCTTGCAGCGTTCACTTTTGTGTAGGCTGTTCTTTATACATTTTATCTTACCTGGCTGTCATCTGATGAAAACACAAGTGGTAGGCAAATCACGGTTTCTCCACTGGGAGTCCTTCTGTCCTGTCAGGATCTATCAGCATTTTTCATTATTTGTGGCTCTGCTCAGCACTAATGAGTTTTATCAGCTTCTGATTGACTCCAAGTGTGGGCTAAATTAGTGTGAATCTGCATGCAAAAAATGATAGAAATATCATTTTAAAAATAGACACAAGCATTTATCCTCAGCTCCTAAGTTATGGAGTTTGAGATGATGAAGGTCCACAGAGATGTCCAAGGGACTGGTGACCTCTGCACATCTGGGTCGGGGTAATATACCTGGGAATGTACCTGAGGTCTTCAGTCACCATTATGGATCACCGAGAAGCTACACTCCACTGTGGGGTCATATGCCTAAAGTTTGATTCCTTTTCAGTATTTTGTAACCACTGATTGTAGCACTCCTAAACATAATCTTATTTCTCAGCTATAATGAATAGAACACAGTAGTGATGTAGCAAATGGAAATTCGTTTCCTTTGGGATAAATTGTATTATAGGTTTGCCCATTACGTGATAAAAAATAATTTCCTCAAAGTTTTTTGCAGGTTTGTTGGAGAACTGGCATATTTTCTATGCTCAGTTATGATAGTGCAAGAGATGTAGCCTGGTTCCTTACATCCTAGCACCTACATAAGTATGAATTCAGAATGCCAATTTCTTGTGAACCTGATTGAAACTCGTGTCCAAATTGTTTAAATAGGCTCCTGTGCTATACTGGTTCCAGTACTTACAATCTGGATAAGATGCAAAGAGTTTAGACAATTTTTGCTTTGTAATTATTATTTTGGTTTTATGTTCTTTCATCATCTAAAGTATTTCTGAATAAATTAAGATAAACATACTTTGCTGCTTTAATTAAACAGATCAGATAGTGTGATATAGAGGTTAATTAGCTGCTAACAAATTAATTTCATTTTCCCACCTGGAAATCTACTTTGTAATCAATTGCATTTTGCCTTATAAAAAGAAGCCATTTGCAGTTGCTTATATTTTGAGGAAGTCACTGTGATGTGAAGATTAGCAGTTTCCTGAACCCTTTGGAAGAATATATTTATCAATATTAAAAAGAATTTAAAAGATTTTTGTCTCTCAGGGTTGTCTCTGCCTACCTTGCATTTAGCTTAGAGGACAGGAGGAGGAATATAGAAGATGGTTATTTGTATCTCTTTATATATGTAGCCAGTTCTTTTAAACTTGTAACTCCAGAAGAGTCTCCTTTTTGTTTTCTTTTTTTGTTTATTTGTGACACATGCATGTACATAAAATCCTAGATTTGCCTGTCATTCTTTGGGGAGATGGTAAGAATATTGAGGGAGGTTTGGCTGGTAGGAGAAGAGGATAACTTTTTGAATCGTTACCTTTCATTGTCCATCTATTAGGGCAGGCCAGAGGCGTATTATAAATCTTTCTTCTACTTGAATGGGGATGGATATTGATTTTTTGGTGTTTGTATCCATTGGGACTACAGTGATATTATTTGTGACTTTCTATTCAAAACATGAAACATATGTCCATACTGGACTTGGACCAGAGTCTGTTTGGTTGATTTCAATGTGTTTCAGCTCAAACTGAAATAAAATGGTTTGGAAAAGCCTTTGGAAAATAGTGTGGACTGAAGTGAGTTGTGTGCAAAGTTGATGGCATTTGCTACACTGCCTCTATATCATATTCTTCTTCCAAAAAGATATCCACAATGTTTAAAATTGCAAAATAGTAATTTTAAAAATTTGGTAAAGGAGATTAAAGCCATTTCAGCACTGTTTTCAAGTGGCTGCTGGACTAGACAATCAAATAATCAACTCTTAAAATACTAGGGATGGTCTAAGAGCGACAGCTTCTTATCCTGCCCCACTGGTTACTACTGATACGGTTTGCATCAGGGGTCCTGCCTCTGGTTCTTTGAATCCTCAGTGTAATGAGATTTGGAGCTGAAGCTTTGTTAATGTCTATAGCCTTATTTTTGTCATATAGAGCTGTTTTACTGAATATTCCCTTTCAAAGGTAGAAATAACTGCCTTTCCTAAGAGGTTTTCTCCATAGTCTTATCTTAGATGTGGAGCTCCTGGCTGGTAGTTTAGCAATTGGGTACACATAGGATGGAACTAAGCAAATAATGCATAGTGTTTCTAAAATTAATTGGTACTTTTTACCTGAGAGAAAATCAAAACCAAACCACACAAATAGATTGCAGACTGCCAGAAAAACAGCAGTCTTTCCCAATACAAAGCCTGTCTCGCTGATTCTCCTCTCCCATTTAAAGTCTACAGGGGAAATTCAATTTTCAGAAATGACTGATTTCTCCATCTGCTCAATACAGGCAACTTTCCTCATTTTGATCTGCTGAAAATAAATAAATAAGTGTAAAATCTAATAGCTTTGAAGCTTCAGTTCTGCTGCCAATGAATGCCCTGATCCTTCTTCCCCAGTTATTGTAAACTTGTGGTACTTACCGTACTAAACTAACCTCTTCTCTGAAAAAGTGAACAAAACAATTCTTTATGGAAATGTTTAATTTATTGTCTAAGATATTTAGGTTTAATTACAGTACTGTTCTGTTCTGTAACCTGCTACTGTCGGTATCTGTTGTGTCAGGGTGTCAATTCAACATGAAAGTGAGCAGCAACAGAAGGTAAAAGCCAACTGGGGACAGATGGCTTGATAGTCATAGGTACAGAGAGAACCTTATATTAACATGTCCACTATTTATTAGAAAGAGCAATATACTCTGTAACAATTCTGTTCATAAGAACGAAGTCTGTCATTTGAATTTGGCTTGGTAGGCTTGAAGGCACTGCCAGCTCAAGAGTTAATCCTTCCATTTTGTAGGCACATGCAAGTTCCCATGCACCAAATGTTGCACCAATATGAAGGTTATTGATAAATATGACAAGAAACAAGTCTTCCATTGCAGGAGTGTTGCAGGAGAATTCTGAAAGGCTAAAAGTGTAAAATAATGTGCTTTGGGCATCTGTCCCCATATACACTCACTGTGATGTGGTGGATCACAGCCATAGTGTAGTACCTGGTTAATGGTTGCATAGCAGTGCTTGTGGTTTTACTGTAGATCAAAATATTACCCATGAAGAGAAATTTTCAGTTTGAAACTAAAATGACAGTCATTCTGAGATATAATCAACTATATCAGAGAGTAATATCATTGTGGGTTTGCAGCATTAAATCTTCAGTCACTAATTCTTTATTCCTTATTTGGCCTTTGATATTTTGCAATTAAAAAATACTTAATTGATTGCTACATTTGATTTGTTTAGTCCACCAGTTGTACTAAAAATAATAAAATAAAATAAAATAAAATAAAATAAAATAAAATAAAATAAAATAAAATAAAATAAAATAAAATAAAATATCTCCAAAGTTAAAAACAATTCATAAAGAGAAAGACTATCTTTACCAGGAGGCAAATTAACAAAATTCCATTGTTGTATTGCCAATTATCTGCCTGTCCTCTAGAGGTTGCCTTCTGATTGCAGGCCATTGAGCAATAGGATGTCTTTATGCAGAAATTATTCATGGAGCATGTTGTATTATTTCAGAAGAACAGATAGCTCTGTAGATACTGGTTCAGGTGTGTGTTTGTCTGACATGTATTTCTCGTCACCTTGGGGGCTGTATTACATCTAACCTGACACATGCAACCACTTTTGTCTATTAATTCTACAGTCAAATTGCAGTTAGTACTTAAAATGCATTCTTTTTTTTTTTT
>VXBL01005981.1:428773-473742 GCA_013400195.1 Aramus guarauna | reverse complement strand
GGCGGGAGCGCGGAGAAGGGGCGCGAGCGGCGAGGGGCGGCGGCGGCGGCGCACCGCGCTCGGGAGAGTGGCGACTGCCGCGGCCGGTCATATGACCTGTGACGTCACCTGGCCCGCCCGGGCGCCGTCACGTGACACGCGCGCTCAGCGCAACCGGCGCCCCCGCGAGGGCGGTGGGTGGGATCTCGCGAGAGCGGGGGCCGGGACGGGAGGGGCGGGGGNCGAGAGCGGGGGCCGGGGCGGGAGGGCCGGGGCTCCCTCGCGCTCCAACGGCAGCCCCCAACGCCTTGCGAGTGGGGATAAATACGCACGCAGGCTTACGTTCGCGTGCCTGCGTGAACGCGGGTAGCTAGTTTTTACCCGTGCAAAGTCACGAGGAGCGGGCCCAGCTGTGTGCGTGCGGAGCGCTGCGTCCCTCGCGCACGTCCTGCGCGCGGCTGCGGGGCGGTGGCGTGTGCGTCCGCCTTGCAGCGGCAGGTGCACGCGCAGGGGGTGTGTGGTCACCCGGAGGGGTCCGTGCGCGTGCGCTGCGGCTCAGCCCCAGGCCCCGCTCGCTGCCGGCCCTAAGCTGCGGGCCCGGGGGTGCTCAGCGCCCTGTTGCCCCGCGGGCTGAAGACGGGCGTCGCTTGGCCTCGGGGCACTGCTGCCCTGACGTAGGCCACCTGCGCAGCCTTCGCCTGCGGCACGGGGGGTCGGCAGCGGGCATTCAGAGGCGTGGGGTCTTCCTGAGCACTGCCACGCGTCTTACCCCTGTAACGTGCGTCAAGGTGAGAGGTGACGTTCGAGGGCCCAGGCCGGCCTTACCAGCTCTAGACTGTGGTTTCCGGTGGGGAACGCAGCGCGGCACCCCTCTGTTAAAGGGCAGGTGTTAGGGGAGGGTGAGCCACCTAAATGCTGTATTGCTTCAAAAATATGTTTCTTGCTGCTGAATTTAAAGGCAGTCTCAGGTGAGTGCTGACATCTTGCCTAGAGGTAATCCAGTCCCAGCTGTATAAAAGCACTGGAAGTTAACGATCTGTTTTCTCTGAAGTGATGATATAACCCGCTTACCTGTTCCAAGCCAAAACAGGGACCGCTAATGACTTGCGGTTGCATGAGTAAAATTAATTGCTCCTTCATGTAGTTTCTGATGTTGTCTGGTGTTTATAAAAACAAGAGTTTTAAGAATTTTTTTTTTTTTTTTGAGATAACGAAAAGAGGTGAAATTTGTCTGTCGACACTGTCAGATGTTAGCATAGTAATGGAGATACAGAGCCCAGGCCATTTGATCACTTTGTAATTCAGTGCTCTTTCGTATCTAAGCTGTCAACTATATGCTTTCTTCATCTGAAACCAGATGACGAAATCTGCTGAAATCCCGTGTCAAGTACTATTGGAAAGCATGGCAACAGCACTGTGCTTCTTTCTCAAAATGGCTGCCACGTCATCCTTCTCTTCCTTGCAGTGTACTCCAGTTTAATCAGCTCTGAGGCAGAATCCTTCATGCTCCCAAGCTGCCTTCACACATTTTTACTTAGAACCAATTTGAAATGGGATTTAGCTACTACCAGCTACTCTACACTTGATGACCTTTCACTGATGCTTGTCTTGGTTCACTTACACTCCCTATTTCCCCAAAACATCCTAGAGAAGTTTAGTTGCTCTTCAGGATGGCTTGAGGATCTGCCTTTCTTTTTCAATGCTGTTACTGTAAACAGCTTTCTTAATACTGTATTTTTATCTGTGCATTTTTAGACACACAAATGTTTTATATTAGTTTGTTTGCTTTTCCCTGCAGCACTTCTAGCAATCTTTGTTCTTGCCATGTATTGCCAAAAGCAAAAGTTAGTTGGTTTGAAAAAGGACACAAGGAACAGCTCTAGTCAAGTGTTTGAATGAGTCATCTGCAGAGGAGTTGAGGTTAATGGAAGTGTGACATGGGCTGTTCTCAGTTTTTGATCACTGTTTTTAGAACCCGCACCAGGAGCGGAGGAAGGTCTGTGGACTACTTGAAGTCTGCCAGAAAACAAAATAGAGGCAGGCCCAACATCAGGTTTAAACTTGCTGTGCAGTAGTCTGTTTCTCTACTGAAAATTAGTGTCTGTATATTGAAAAATGGCGTATGCTCGGATAACTACCAATTATTGCATAAGTTGCATCAAGCAACAGTATTTTGTGGCAAGAAATCAGTAGGTAAAGAACATAAGGCTATCAGCAGAGAAAGACATTGATCTTACATGGTGTGGATCATTAGCTTACTAAGCCTTTTATAGTGGTGTAGAGACTGCACAAAACCCAGTCGTCATTGTCAGCAGAAGTATTACCACGGTGTTTGTTAGCCTGCTTTCCTAGTGAAACAAGTCTTAAGCCACCATGTTGGCCATCAGCCTCACCGCTCAATAACTTGTTGGCCAACATCAATCAAACTTGATTGCAGGGTAAGACGTAGAGAAACAAAGTTCCAGCTTCTGTAAAAGCTGGTATATAGAGGGCTCGGAGATCCAAATGAGTGCCATCACTGAGAGAAAAGTAGTCCATACCCAGGCGTTACACATTTTGCTTGACAGAGCTGCTGTCCAACCAACCTGCACACAGTTCCATGTTACCCGTGGTACACCTTCTGGCCCTGAAGAGCCAGAGTAGCTCCTTATGGGGAAGAACATGGGAAATGCCCACAAGATCATAGAATGGTTTGGGTTGGAAGGGACCTCAAAGCCCATCTAGTTCCAACCCCCCTGCCATGGGCAGGGACACCCTCCACTAGACCAGGTTGCCCAAAGCCCCATCCAGCCTGGCCTTGAACACTGCCAGGGAGGGGGCATCCACAGCTTCTCTGGGCAACCTGTGCCAGTGCCTCACCACCCGCACAGGGAAGATTTTCTTCCTAACATCTAATCTAAATCTACCCTCTTTCAGTTTAAAGCCAGTGCTCCTTGTCCTGTCACTATGTGCCCTTGTAAACAGTCCCACTCCAGCTTTCCTGTAGGCCCCTTCAGGTACTGGGAGGCTGCTATAAGGTCTCCCCTGAGCCTTCTCTTCTCCAGGCTGAACAACTCCAACTCTCAGCCTGTCCTCATAGGAGAGGTGCTCCAGCCCTCTGATCATCTTCATGGCTCTTACACAGTACAAACTTTTGCAAAGTCAAGGCAGAGTATCAGCACAGAAGACAGTGTGCTGGCTGGGAATCTTTACCAGGAAAGAATTTCCATGACACATGACTCGGTTTTTCCTGTAGCCTTTTGCTGCATGTTATCTGACTTCACTGGGTTATTTTCTTTCTGAAGAGACTTGCTAGGAATAGATAACCAAGGTTACAGTACAGAATTGGGTCTCCTTAACACACCTGCCAAAGATGATAAACATCCAAATAGGCCGGTCTGCATAACAAATCAATGCACTAAAGTTGTCTGAAATGTAATTATTTTTCAAAGATGTATAGCACAAAGAAAGGAAAAAAGCTGCAGCCAAACAAGGGAGCTAAATGATAAATCTAGGTTCAGATAAAGGAATACAGGGGAAGCTAAAATAGGGAACTAAGAAAACAGGACACTAGGAATGGGCAGGAAGGTGGCTGTTGGTGGCTGGTAAGGAGCACTGTTAATTGCCAGACTTGGGAAGCAGCTCCAAGTCAGCCGTCAGCCTGCGTTCTTACACTTGCTTTCCCTCAGGAAACATTGGGCTAGATGACAGGGCATCACATTTAGGAAAATTGCTTTTAAAATAAAGTCTAGATGAGGTATCTGAATGTTTGAGTTAAATGGGAACACCTGGTTGAGACTGGATGCTCAGCCAAATTCTATCACCAGCTATCAAGAAGCAATCAAATGCAGCTATTTTGCTATGAAGAAGTGATTACCATGCTAATAAAATAACTGCTTACCTGTTTGGTTCAGCACATACAAAATCCCAGGAAGAGAAATTTGAGGAAATCAAAATAAAAATGAGGACATGAGAAAAAAAAAAAAGAGTCACAATCACCTAGCCTGTCCATCTCTCCCATAGCTTTTGATCCTCTGAAGCCACTTTCAGACCCACTTGGAAGAGTAAAAACCTTCAGAGATCATTCCATTCTCTGCAGGTTTGGGGGGCAAGGGCATGGGTGGAGGTCAGCAGCTGAGAAAAGGAGAACAAACTCAATGCTCCCATGAGTGGAAAGGCAGAACTAAGCAGAACCCCCTCCACGGTGCTGCTGCTTGAGGATGTTTGAGGGGGGATGACAGAGTAGGGGACCAAGGGCGTACATCACAGAAAGACAGGCTTCATTATTCCCACTGCTCATGGAACAACTCATTTTTAATTGCTATACCAGAGTAATTTGGCCAGAGTTCTAGTCTATGGCAATTAAGAAAAACTGCACACCTCAGCACTTTTAATCAATTAACATGGGTTCATAAGGCAGAACCATTTCAACTGTCTTCAGGATAACACTGCTGCTTTTAATCTACTGTTGAACCAGGAAGCCTGGGTTCAGAAAGGGAAGGCTGTACACATTCCCTGCTTGGTTATCAGGTACTGCATACTACCGGCAAGTTTCTGTGCCTATAAAGCCTCTGCCCGTTACATTTCCATGAGGGACGCACTCCTTTTTGTTTTAAAAGCCTAGTAAGATGGATCTGATTGGCTTCCATATGCATAGAAAGTGAATTCTGAGGCGAACGGTATCATCAACGCTAAAGAACAAACTGCATGAATAAACTGAAGTGCCACATTCTCACAAAGGCTAAGAAATTAATATTCAATATGCATCAAAGATTTTATTTGCATTAACTGAAGATTCAAATATTAAAATAAGTCTACATTAAATTACAATATTAAATATGTTTTAAATACAATAAACATGTTTAGTTTCTAAACACAAAGGGAACAAAAATAATTCAGAAGAATACAATACAATTAATGACACCAGATGGCAGAATAAGGACTTTAATATGTAAATCCACAAGATGTCAACTCTTAGCAATGCTTACTTTAAGAGAGGCAGCGGCCTTTTAACTGATGCACAAACCCCATGTTACATAAACTTAGTAAGTTATCTCTCAAGAAAATATTGCTCAGTTAAATTCTCATTTATGCCACGATCAAAAAACTCCTTTGGTAGCTGTCTTTCAGAATGAAACACACCAGTATGCAAATCCGGAAAATAAAGAGAGTCTTGTAAGTATTACCACAAAAGGTGTCTTCCTGATAGTTACAATTATCTAACAGATCTACAGTGTCTTTCATTCTTTAATTCAAATCAACTTACATATATACAATATGTAACAAAGTACTCACAAAATCCTTAAGTCTTTCAAGACAAAAAACTATGCTTTCACGATATCAAGACCATAAAAGTATTTTTTAAAAAAAACCCAACATTTGTTTAAAGTGGAGCACGCTGTACAGTAGGTTCCCTGTATGTTATTTTAAAGGCAAAACTAAATGTTGCGGCAATTACATAAACAGTGATAAATACCAGTTGCCCTAAAATGAGGTAGGGCCTTTCTGACTCAGATCTAATCTTTGCCACCCAAGCCAGCAGCAGTAGTAATAAAATAATAATCCCTATCTTAGCTAAATAATCCAACAACTCACTACACACATGAACGCGGTTGTCCTCTTGGCACTTCAAGAATCTCACTTCAAAACCTGATTTATCCAAACCAGACTGAAGTTTATAATAATTTGAAAGAAAATTAATTGAACACAAGTTTAAGGGTTTTCACGGTGTGTAATTTCAAAAATTCAGTGTATTTCAACAACACTGCTTGTACATAAGTGTTCATCAATTAAGGGTTTTTAAAAAGTTACCCAAGTTGTCACTGTAGCTAAAGAATGCAGCATATAGGGTCTTTATGGATGCAGTTAGGAACACATAAACAAGGAAACCAGACTTGCATCCATCACAGAAGTATTTCTCACACAGGTAATTTTACCTTTCCATCCAACTTCAATGACATTGTTAAACAAAACTGTAAAACTAAATTCTCAAGAACCCAAAAGAACAGAAGAGTAACTAAAAGAAATAAAAACATGGTGTTTAAAATTAGTAAGGAATCTTGACAAGGATGATCAGTTAACATGTCATTTTGCTTCTCTTCCACAGCAGTGCATGCAGCTGGTTGAATAATATACATCAACCTGAAATCTGCTAAAAGTCTGGAACAGCATAGGTATTTGGTGTCCTGAAGATACATGTGGATGATTTTGGTTTTAATTTGGGGGGGAGAGGGGTTATTGGTTTTTTTCTTTAAATAAAAGTATTTCCTCTATTATGCAACATAGTGGTACTGATTGGGGTTGTCTTTGTCTCTCTCCATATAGTCTCTGTCAATCAGAGATTCAATCCTCTTTTTCAAGTCTCCAGGCTACAAGAAAAGATGAGATCAGTGAAACAGTTACTAATATAAATGCAAATATATTTTATTTATTAAAAAAATAGGACTGCTAAGAGCTATATAAGAAAATGTGCCATAGTAAATATATAAATATAATTTCCTACTGATACTCTGTCTTATTTCTGTTCACAAACTCATTTTAATACTTTAATCTTTGGATTTGATTCAGACATATTACACATTTCTTACTCGTATGGACAAGCTGAATGGAAAAATATATTACATATTTTTAGATAATCCTAGGATGGTTTGAAAAACAAAATCACTTACCTTTACAGGAAATTTCAGTTGATTATACAATTCAGAAACAAGGAGATTATGACCAAGAGTCTTTCTCATCTTCATTATTCGTACAATAGCAGCATCAATCTGATATTGCCTGTCTTGAAATACTCTTTCAGTTGTGCTGACCTGTTCCTCGACCTAAAGAACAATATAACACCACAATTCATATCACCTTTTATTGCTATTTTTTATCAATTATATTTCTATACTTAACCTTTCCAATGAAATGAAACTCATGTATTCTTATTCATCTTTGAGACAGATGCATGCATTACTGCATGCTAAAAACTAAGTGATTCTGAAGGATACTGCTAAAGCAAGCCAAAGATAAAATTAAGGATAATGTAAATAAAAAATATGTCTTATTTTAAATCTATTTGATAAATTAAACTACATCTTAAAAACTCACTTCAGATATTTAAGAGAGCACGTAAGAGTTTGACAGCCCAAATACAGTCGCCTTCTGTATCAAACTGCTCGACTCCAATTTGACTTTTAGGGATTTTAATATGCAAAGGCAAAAAGGAAACAACTCAATGTTACTTAAAACACATCACCTTGTGTCAAGAATTGGGATTCAAGTACAACAAAGACATGCACTTCAAGAACAAGGAGAACCCTGACTGTAACGGCTCGCTTACCCACTAAATAAAGAAGTGACATGGTGACATTTGATTCATGAGTTCAATACAACACCAACACTACAGCCATACCATGAAAACTTCCAAGATGGACTGAAACATCTACAAGATCCTATCAGTTTAATATATAGGTACTTAAATTTGCAAGCACAGGAAGGAGCCTAAGTTGTTTTAATTTCAGTGAATTCTTTAGTCTTTATTGCCTCTGCAAGTCATCCTGACTACCAAAAAAAAATTATCTGTTTCCTTTCTCCATACGCACAAACTATGAGAGGAAATGCAGAGATTCTGTCTCTCCATGTGGGTAAACAGTTAACAAATAGAATGAAGGCAAAAAATAAATACATACTGTTTCCTTCATTTGGATTTGGTTGATCTTTATTCTAAACAATTTATGCTTGAAATCACCATTAAAGATGAATTTATCTCCATCTTCTACATCCTTGCCCTTTGGATTTTTAACCAATACTCGTGCTTTTCCACAAGCTAAAGACTGCAAGGTTCTTCTTAATTCACTGTCCTCTGTGAAGAGGTTCAAAAGTAGGGGAGAAAGCAGAACAAAACATTAACATGAGTTTTATGTGATGAAGCTAGAAAGACAATTGAAAAGTTACTGAGTTTACACTAATACCTTCTTCCAGCTAAGTTCCAATTAGGTTTAACAACTTACAGCCTTCAAACTTGGTCTCACATCTTTCACAGTGAGTGCTGAGAGCATGCACAGAATTGTACAGGTCAGGAGGACAGACTCAGGCTCCTCTCAGTGAGCTTTCTATGCAAAAGTAGTTTCAGAATAGATTTGACATTAACATGAGCCTGGTTTTATTACTTTAGTTTTGTTTGGTAGTAACAGGACTTTAGAATAAAAAAAAAGTCATAGGTTTTTACATGCCTGAAAATACGTAATAAAATAAAAAACCAGAAGAGAAATCTAAATTGATAGGAAGATGTTTTGTGAGAAAGTAGAGCTGACAGCTATTATAGTCACAAACTTCCCCCCCCCCAACAGGAAAGTAGTAGGAACAAGTGGCTGAGGAAAATTTTATCTAGTAAGATTTAAAGCTAAAAGCATTTGGACAAGTAGATAAAATAAAGTCTAAAACATTCTAATAATTATGTTGCAGAGTCTTGTATCAAGATTTTGCATTAAAACAGCCTCTCCAGTCTCTAAAATACTTTTATTCACAATATAAAATTATCGCCAAGTGTGTTGGATCTCCTGAACAGAGTTTTAGTCTAAAAATTAAAAGAAAGATTTTGCAATCCAGTGCTGAAGTGCAGTGCAGCTGAGTAAAAGATTAACGCTATTATTATTTCTAAAATACTTCAATTTTCACACAGAGTGACCTTTTCCTTTTTTTTTAAGCTTCCAGCTGTTCTATGATTACTAAAAAGCCTTTAAACCACATTGACTATACAGGCATTTGTGATGTTTCACACTTTTTGGGTGTTTCACCTTCAGTAAATGGAGATTGTTGAGTTGTGTTTTTTGTCCAAAGGATGCTGTTAAAAACACTACTCAGTGTACTTTGGAGTTTTGCTTCTGCCCTGCATGCTAAGTCGCAGGTTGCAGTATGCCAAAGGGAAGGAATCTGCAATTTCCTACTGATCACTGAAGTAAAAAAACTACAGCTCTTAGGGGCTTTCTTGATAATGAGAAAGGCAGGGAAATACATGGGGTATACTGGGACAACGCATCTCAAAGAAGCAGAGTTACAAAAGAGAATGTAACCATTCTTTCTCCGAGTGACAGTTTATGCATTTGCTAACTGTGGTAACGTACTAGGGACAACCTCAACTCTGTAAAGAGACTGGTGATAATTTATTGTAAGTGACTGCAAAACACAAATTCCAACTATGCCAGATGAAAAGACAATGATATCCTAAAGGGGCAGAAATCCACTTGAGGTTTTGTTTGGGTTTGGTGTTCATTGGTTTTTTGGTTCCCCCCACCCCACACACAGTGTGGTTATCACCCATGAGGTACTCTTCTATTTAGCCTGAGGAAAATTCATGAGAATGACTTTTTGACCCCAAAAGTGTATGTATTTTGTGTTAGATGGGGGTGGAATATAAAGACACAACAGACAAAGTCTGAAACCCATGTAGAGACCAGTTGCCCAAACTGTTTCAATACACAGGATTTTTAATATCTAGATACCCACTGACTTTAAGTGCAAGATGCTTACAAAACTGACTTGTAATACTGTAAACACAGCGGTGTCGCTAATACTGAAGCCACCTAAGTAAGTGTCTGGACAGTAGATTCACAGAATATATCATATTCAGCTCTTTAAAATATATATAGTAGGTAATGAATGTATGAAAGACTTATTAAGGAACTGGAACTTTGGCCATGGCTGTCCTATTCTGCCAAGTGCAGCCCTGATACCATAAATTGCTAGGCTTTATTCTTAAGTGCTTTATTCTTATTAAGCGATTGCTTAAGTGACTGAAAGTTTTAAGTCATACTATAAATGACTTGTCATTTATTTATGTTAACTTCAGTATGACTTTTGAGTGAAACAGGAGGCAGGAAGGGCGCAGTGTGGGACCTATTTCTGATATAATT
The DNA here is from genome assembly GCA_013400195.1 of Aramus guarauna. NCBI lineage: Eukaryota > Metazoa > Chordata > Aves > Gruiformes > Aramidae > Aramus > Aramus guarauna. The sequence goes on along the minus strand of VXBL01005981.1, from coordinate 463,888 downwards.
TCTGGCCATAAGAGTTTCCTCCTCTTTAGAAGTGGGGAGACTGCTAGGTAGGAATGGGACCTCTCTAGAGCAGCTCCAAATGCCTTCTGCAGGTGGAGCCTGGGAAGACAGAGATTTTGTGCCATCCATCCTGGCCCCATGTGAACCCTGTGGGCCATGAACTGTCCTCATTATCTGCATTCCTATACTATTTCCCCACAGGGGAGAGAAACACAGACATGGCACTCAGTGCAATGACATAACATAATATAGGTAGCTCCTAAGTATCAATTCTAGCCAGCTGCCTTAAAAACAGTCTGTTGAAATCCTTTCTATCACGCTGTAATGGAATGCATCTCCGTGCAGCAGATTTTATCTGTTGCTGTCAGGCAGCCAGAGCACAAGCTCCGAGATACAGCAATACAAGATGAGAAAGCAGGATCTGGATCAGGCTTGCCTGAATTTATATCTGTTTTGGAACCATTGTACTCTGACCTAATGAGCTTCTCCGGACTGTCCTGATACTTATCATTCACACTGGCATGAGTTTTCTTCAGCTGCCTTAGCATTAATGGAGTGAATGACTGAGCAACTTGAAGTGCTGACAGTGAGAAGCTGGAGCACTCGGACTGTACTGCCTTCTGCAACGCATCATTCTGAACGACAGGGCTTTTTGATATCCCCATTTTACAGTATTTTAGTACATATATTTACAATATTTTAGTACTTATATGGGTTCAAATAATACCCTTTCACCAGTTGCTGTACTGGGTTGACCTTAAGATTCAACATGCAAAAGGCTACTGGGTATGACCTGCTGGTTGATGCAGAACTTCCAGAGAATAAAGAGATGATAGCATCATCATTTTTAATGCCAATGGCTGTAACTATTTCAAGGAAGTATAAAAATGTGTGTGTGTGTGTGGGGGGAAATCACCCAAGGGCATAAGAACACAGAAGGCAGATACTGCAGGTGGTTACAAACAAAACCCTCTGTACTTTTCCTCAGTTTTCTTTGTCCTTTCTGCCTGATTTCAAGTGCAGAGGGAGACAGCTACAAATTATACACCCTACAGGACACTTCTCCTCTTCATGAATCAGACCTCTTGTAAATGGGGCACTCCTGCAACAGCAATGGAAATAAGGTGGGCAAGCTCTCAGAACAGTTCATTTGAAAATACTCTCTTGAAATCACCCCCAAATGACAGCATTCTACAACAGATCATTTTCAAAACATAGCATTTGAAACTGTAATGAAACAAAAATAAACTGTACACACAACAGTCTTTATCACCACTTGAATTTTAAGAATTGCGATGATACATTTTGTAAATCTAACAGGTTGCTAGTAGTACCATATGCTATACAGCTCTTCCTATTAATTTTGTGAGGCATCTATTTTATCTACACTAGGAAGTACCATCAGTGTGTATTCCTCATATCTATTGGCTCATAACGTTTGTCCTAATGATCATGGCAAATTTCTTAAAATTAGGCCTTTACATACCAAAACATAATTTGCAATTACTCAATGAATAAATTTAAGAATCAAACAGCATTCTTCCTACCTACACCAGTCGCCATTTTAATTTCTTCAAAACTGAACTCATCTCCTTCATTAAACATAAGCAACACTAATGTCTGAAAGAGTGATACTTGAAATTCTTTCTTTCCCTAAAAAAGAAATATCAAATAATTAGAAGTAATATTCGGAGCATTTTCTATTGTATCCCCCAAATCTGCCAAGTTACAGAAGCTATACGTTCTTTTGTTTATTTCTAGAAGAGGAGATGTGCATTTTAGAATGCCTAGCACACAGAAGAATCTGCCTGAATGCAGTATCAAGGAAACGATATTTTTAAAACCTCTTTTTTTGCTCCTTTAACAGTAGCCATACAGCACACAGCAGAAGCTCATTAGAATTGCCTTGTATTTACTTCACATCATTTACTTAATTTTAATTACAAAATATGAAATTCTGGCTTTGCTGCCATCAATAGTGGATCTCTTCATACTTCACTCAAGATTCATTTTATAGAGAAGAGCAAACTAATACAAAAGAGATCTTGGCATTGGATCAAATATGAAAAAAACAAAAGATAATTTTGGTTTACTGTGATAGAGAGTATTATCAGTGGCACAATGTCTGTACAAACAGGCAACAGAAAGGAAATAAAAAGCTCTTCAGACAGCTGGAAACACTTCTGTCAAGTGACAACTACGAACCTATCCGTCTGTTACATAATGCCTAAACCTCTAAGTTTCATATTCACAATGAGTCAGTAAAAGAATTCAAGTTTTTTTGTCTTTGCTCTGGCTCAATTAAGCTTCATGATTAGCAAAGGCAAGACATTCCATGAGACAAAACAAAACCACATTAAGAAACAATGTGGTTATTTAAGATTTAAATAATTCAACTAGCATTTAAATTTTAACCACAGTCATTACATGACTAACACCCTTCAGTCTCTTTTTGTATCGGTGAAGCATACGAAAAGCGTCACCCTTATTTCTATGATCAAAACAATTCCACATTAAAAGGATGCTGCGTTCTTTTTATTAATTTCCTACTTCATTACAACTTTCTTTATTTGAACGAACAGCAATGCCTATCAAATGTTACCAAAAGGTATCATATTGTTGTCTTCCATTTTCTAGGTAGCATTTCAGTTTAATTATAAAAAGCCTACTTTCTATACAAAATAACAGTACTGAATTGTGATTGTTCCCCCACAAAAATGTTACTACCTTTATAAAAAACACAATACATGACTAGATTCCAAATAACTAGCTTAAATTTTATCCCAACAGGCTAAGTATTACACAAGCAAACTTACTTCCTTAAATTCCGCCTTTAGGACAGCATGCCCTAAAGTGGTCTGCCACTGGAGCTTTCGACCACTGTGTTTTCCCAGGTAAAAGGTTTTAAAAACCTCTTGAAGCTTTATCATCTGTAAAGCAAAGACAGAAAAATCTTTATTAGCTTTATACCAGTGCAATGATGCTGGATGATTTCACACATGTAATTTCTTTACTCTCCTCAACAGTGTTTCACAGTAAGTGTTTTTGTGTGAAAAAACTAAATCCAAAGAGCAAAATTCTGCCCTCAAGTATACTGGTACTATTATGCACAAAAGAAAGTCATGATTCAAAAATAGCTTTTGCTTTTTTAATTTCCTTCTGTTTGTTTGTTTTAAATAAAAGTAAAATAACCTCCCATAAAGGGTTTTAAGCCTCAAAAACAAATACTAGTTTTGTCCTGGACTTTGAATCTGACCAAGAAGTCACTGGACAAAAAGCATACATTTCACCCCATCTGCTCTCAAGTTCTTCCTTTAGTTTCTCCTATACAGCTCCAAGTCTGATTCCAGTACTTCATACCCTCTTATTTCCAAGTAAGGGGGTTTTACCCCTCCATTTTCATGACGCGTTGCTCAGGTTGGATCCTTCTGAAGCAGTCTGCTACTGAGGAAAAGATACCACAGGAGGAAGAGCACAAAAGCTTCCGCATCTTCTGAACTGAACGGGAACCTTGCTGCCACCTTTGGCCTCTGAAGTGCTTCCCACATTTCAGATCAAGCAAGGTATTGCAGGAAATCAGACTCCAAATACACATTTCAACTTAAATTGTTACTGATAGGAGCTTTGCAAAAAATCTCTAAACTCGGAAGCAATCTTTTTTCAGAGAAATGCCATTTAAATGCAGGGGCTAGTTTTGTGAAAAACGTTGCAGGGAACAGAGGAAGGATCTTACAGAAAAAAACTGCAGTAACATAACTATTGGCTAGATCAAAATGCCTAAGCAATGTAGTTAAAGATCGACTAAATTAAGGTGAACTGTCCAGTTTTAAACTTTTAAGTGCTTGACTGCAATGTTAAATAGGACACTGATTTTAATTAATTTTTTACTTTATTATTATTATTGATAAAAAGGTGGAAAAAAACATACTAAGTTAAACAATCACCACAAAAAAGTGGATTTTATCCACTACATTTTATTTTTTGCAATTTTGGAATTTTTAAAATGAGATAATCCTCTTAAATATCTAGCAGAAAAAACATTAAATGAAGGCATTAGTTCACCCTATGATAGTGATTATGATTCCACTCCATAAAGTGCATTTAGAAGGAGAATTCAAACACTAACCTCTGGATTTAAGTGGACTTCCATAGGTGTATAAGTTGGCCAATACCCCATAGTTAATATATTTACTGTCAGGTCTATATTTCCTGGGTCACTTTGGTTCTGCATATACTAAAATACAAGAGAAAAAAAAAAAGAAAAATCATTCAAGTGTACTGTTTGCATGGTGATTTGGAAAAGATATATACTTAAATTAGAGATTTAAAGTTGGTAGAATAATGAAAAATTTCTGCAGGCCATATCCTTGGTTAGACATGCTCTACCAAGATTTTGAATTTCATGACTACTTATTGCTCCCATCCCCAGTTTCAAAACACGGCAAGCGGTTGGAAGTAAAAAGAAAACTACCATGTGCCTTGAAGTATCCTAGACTGCTGTCTTTACAGGATATTAAGGTCAAAGGAACTTCAATCACACACAAATAAAGCAAAAGTAAAGCTTTTGATCAGAAGCCAGGGCAAGAACTCTAAGATCACAAGGATCCTCTGGGACTTCCACATGTCTGTTAGACAACACATTTGCTTGTTATTTGAACATAGCATCAGTCAAGTCAGGCTGCAAAGTCTGGGACAGAAAAGTCACTGGGTCAGACACCCCAGTCTCGTGTCTTCAATAAAGCCCCAAAACAGGTACCCAGGCAGAAGTGCAACAACAGGGTAAGCATATACGGTATTTCCTCTGAGCATTCCCTTGGCTGCCAACAGGTTGGAAGCTTTGGGACCTCGTGAGACATACATGGTTTCTATGCATCTATGCATCTTCAGGGAGTTTCTCTGGTGTGGGTCATTCACAAACAATTCATCAGAGCAGCAACAGCTTACAGAATAAAGGGGTATGGACTTTAAAGGATGTTAGACAGCTAAATTATTATGTGGTATTTAGACCACTAATTTACTTATAAAGGAATCAAATAAAACTGTAAAATAAGATTATCTCTGAATTGATGCACAATAAATACTGTGCTATAAATAGAACTATAAATAGACTCTTACTATGATCAGGACTTGCTCAGAAGCTGTTTTATTTTATTTTAGCTTAATCCAAGGTATAACACCGTTACGTGCCTCCTCATCACTACTGAAAATTTAGCACACAAACAGAAGCTGAATGTACCTGCTTAAACTGAACCATGACATCTTTTGACAGCTCCATGTCCTTGAACATGCCCTCCAGTTTGCTGGTAAAAGCAGCACCACATTCTGTCACATGAATTAAAGCAAAAATTCCACGATTACAAAGAAGCACAGGACAAGCAATAAAGGTTTAACCTGAGACAGTTGAGCCAGATTTGCCAGGTCCAGAGCACCCACAACTGGGCACGTGTTTTAAGGATTTTGCTCCTCTGTAGGTACATTAAATGAACCAGTCACACATCCAAGAGGTCAGCTCAGTAGTTCTCGCTGAGCACAATGAAAGCTGGGATATGCTCAGCTATTACTTAAAATCTGGCTTGTCACTTCTTAAAGCATGAGAAAATAGGTATTCCAATTTACATGCCAAAAAGTAATAAAAATTTAACACATCAACACACCTACCATGTTTAAGCTTTGACAACATGGACTTCTCAGCATCTACTGATGCACTTTTTCCAACCAGCAATCTTTTTGCCAAGTCTTTCTTATAAAACGCTTCAAACACATCTTTACCTGTACGGAAATTGAAACAAAAATAAAATACAACTGAAATCATACATTCTATTTGCATCATGGCTCTTCAGGTTTGTGACACAAGCCTTTGTCATGACATGTTGATCAGTAGAACAATATTCACTATGTAACAGTGAAGAAAAACACATAGACAACTTGTGCTTTTTATATTTTAATTATTTTCTTAACATATTTTGCAAAATTTTTACTTCTTTCTTTCGTTTTTTCCCCAGGTATATAGGCTGCCTTGTATTTCCCATACGGTCAGCTGCAAATCACATGAAATTATTCTAGGATCTAGAAGAACATTATCCTTTCAGCAGTCTGATTTATTAAAATAAAGGGAAAAGAAGGGACAAGGGAAAAGAAGGGACAAGGGACAAGGTTCTGATGTATTAAAGAAATATCTATCCCTTAAAAACCTAAGGTGAAGAAAAATTGACAGAAGTCTTCTCACTTGGTTTGCCAATAGACTTCCGAAATAAAGAAGTCATACAGGCACCCGCAAACTTTCACACCTTAAACCAGAGCTTCCGCAAATCTTTTCTATTGATAGTGCAAAGATTTCAGCAATAGTTTCACTTTTAAGATGAAGAAATTCACTGTAATTAAGGCACTGTTTGCGCTGCCTACAGTAGCCCCTCCTAATTCCTTGCAAACACCTTCCAATGTAGCGATTCCTCTGATAGTCTTCTCCCTTCTGCATCTCCGGCAAAGTGCTGTTTCATGAAGCAGCATCAAGACACTATCAAAAAGTCCAGTGCCCAGAAACTAACTACTAACTATCATCTGCTCTTAAAAGGACTCTTATGCACTAGATAGCTCAAAATAAATTTGCACTTTTGACTCAGTACTACAAAGAGACATTAAAAGAGTTGGCCAAAGTTTCAGATTAACAGAAATTAATCTCTTTGGCTGACAAGTTGCCAGTGATACTGTTTTCATTCACCATCTCCATCCAATATCCTTCGCATTTGACAAAAATCATGATGCAAATGATATTTCTTGATGACTGATTTCTTGTCTGCTTTCCCACTATATTGCACTTGTTTTGGATTTTATGAGGAAAGAACCCCACAGATTGCAAAACAAATTAATACAGAATTGAGTAATTTCTGCTTATTCCACCCCAGCCCAGGATACACGTCCCACTTCCCTCAAAGCAGTGACCATGCATCTCTACTGGACTCAACCACATATTTTGTTTCTGATATCCAAGCTAGCAAAAAAATCCCCAAAACTTCTCCTAAGACATTCAAGGGTTTTTCTCAGATAGGGACATACATACGGGAAGTGCATTTCAAAAGCAGTAAAACACAGCAACAACATTTTCTCCCATTATTCTGAGCCCTCCTCTATGTTCATTTTCAGCCATAATGAGTAAAGATAAGTCATTAGTTGCTGGGTTTTCATGTACTTTGCACCTACAACATACTGAGGTGGGCAGGGAAGAGAAAATCTGTACTAACCTTTCTGTTCTCTATCATTAGAAGAGAGGTTGTGGTTACAGATATGGTTCATCTATGTGAAAAAACTTCCACTGACAGCTCTAACTCTTAAGTCTCCACTCACAGACTGTAAAAGGTCTGTAACTTGCCAATCTGCACAGAACAAGTTTGTCCTCCCTGAGGTATTTATTGTGCTCCTTCAGATGTAAAGGCAACCTGAATTTAGGACCAAGGCAAGCAGAAACTCATGCTAAAAAAGATCTCTTACAGTCAGAGGAATGCGGATCTGCTAGTAGCAAGGAAAACAGTTTTAATTGCATCAACTGTGAACCGGTATTTCTTACCATGAATGAATCTAAATATGATCATGATTTTGTCAAGGATTCTTTCCAGCTCTTCATCTGTTGCTTCTTTATTACCAGCTCTTAACTTGGAATCCACATATTTTGCTACAAATCGATAAAAGAATTTAACAGCTTTTAAGAAAACCCCGATATTAAAATAACCAACTTAAGCATCTCCCATTTGAAATATTACTATACACTAAATATTACCATAAGCTAAAATACAGGGTAAGTGTTAAATTTTCTATTTTCCCTTTTCTCATACCTATGTTCAGTGGGATGACAGAGCCCTACTGTGCTACTGCCATAATGGAAAAATATCACAAAAAAGAACCATCCAAGGAAGAAATGAATGCAGTATAATCATTAAAATTAAGGCATTAGAAATTCCCACGTTTTGTGTTAAAGTCATAGCAAGTACATTACTTGTTGAAAGACAATGTTTTGGAAGTGTAAAATGCATATGAATGTATTTTATGAGAAACAGAAACAAACAACACAAAGAGGATTATATTTTTGTAGACTTTTACCATGTCCCTCATACTCCTTGGTAGGAGCGTATCAAAATTTAAACAGAAGCAATGCTTTCAAGTTAGTAGCTTCACAATGCCAGAAATAAGGTTAAGCCATGAGTTTAGCAAAGTACTTGTTAAGCTACGTTAGTATCCTTATACAACCTTCTGCGTAAGGAGGAAACCTCTGCAGGAGCTGAAATACCACAATTCACACATGACAGCAGCCTGTATCACAGCTTTAAACTGTATCACTAGGTTGTGCAATTTGTCCTACATAAAGCTGGTTTTAGAAGGAAGCCACAAACTAAGTTGTGCAAAGGCGAAAGAACATAGAGGAAAACCAAGCAAGGGGCGGGATCCTCTCCCGGTGTAAAATGCCACAGCTCCGGTTTTGCTGCCGGCAAAACAGTCAGAACAGCTGTTGCCAGATCGGGATAAACCCAGTAAGAGTATTTTTAAGATGTTTTTATTATTTTTCCCTTTTATGGGCACTAGTTCCGCTTTCAAGGTAAAAAATATTTTCTCTATTAAAACTCCTTGTATATGAAAGCTTTAAAACTGTTCTCCCAACTTCAGCCTTCAAGGCAGATAGATGGGCTTTACCTGGTCCTTTCTGAGAGATCCATAACATCCACAGAATTCCTCTAGTACCACAATTAAACAATTCCCCCCCGCCCTTTTCTTTTTTTTGCCACAGCTACCTAAACATCTCTAACCATTTACTCCACTCGTAGCATCAGCATTACGCTCTCCGAGCAGTTGTGAGCACCAGGCACCGTGCAAGAAGCAGGGACAGCAGGAGTTGGCATGCTCCGTCAGGACGCTGCGCGCACACCTAACAGCACATCCAAGCTTTCTGAACCCGCAACGCTCCCAGGTTAAACTTTTGCCTCGTATCCCAAAAACGACTCTCCTAAAGCAGAATGCGTACTGCATCACTATTGCACTAGCACACTCAGCAGCATTATCTTATCATGCTTTCTATAGATTTTTGAAATATTTTACAGAAAAATATTTGTGTACCTATCAATTCTGCAGGCTTATTTGGTCTCTTGTTGATAAATGTTTCAAAGGACTCCTTCATCAAGTTTATAAATTTTTCATTTTTCTGAAAGCACACTTCTATGATATGGTCCACTTTATCCTTAAAATCTAGTAGCTCTTGCACCATATCCTTGTCTTTTTCAGGATTAACCACTATTGTTGTCCCAAAGTTCTGTAAAACAAACACTTTTGATAATAAAATACTTTAGAGTGCTACCTGTCTCCCCCAACAGACACATTTACCCTTATAAAATTTATCATTAGAAAGAATATTTTTTTTTTTTTTTACAGAGCTACTTATGTCACTTCAAGTTTTCAAAAAAATGAGATGCATCGAAATTTAAAACAAAAAACCAGACAAACATTAATGGATTTCAAACATTAGTGTTTGATTTAAAGATTATATACACTTAAGACAAAAGCTAAAAGAAAAAAATAAAAGTAAAATACACAGTAGACATGACTGTATGGTGTGCAAGTTTACAGTTAGATACAGAACTACATGATTCATGTAAAAGAAATTATATGGAAACTGCCTCAGAAATGTTAAGTGTAAGGGAAAACTTTGCACTATTCTTCCTAAATCCACTAGAAAGTTCTATTGATGGAATAGGTGGTGAAAATTCAACTGCTGCTCAACACTCCAAGATTTCTCTTTCAGCAAGGGCTTAAAAGCAAAAAAACCCCTAGCTGACTTGCAATAAAACAAAACTTTCCCATTTGCAAGAAGCAGCCACAGACTTTTTTTTTCTTGTTCTTATGTTTATTATCTTAAAGTTAGAGATACAATACCATTTGTCTAGTGAACCAAAATATCCTGCAAGGGAGGATTTTCACCTATTGGACAATTTACAATTGCTTAGTAACACTGATCAGCGTTTTAGACAGGATGACCAGTTTTCTCAAGGTGAGAAAGAGGAACATCTGCACAGTAACAGTAGAACAGTATTCAATTGGTGTATTTTCATCAACTAAAGGATGTTATCCACAATGGTCAAAGAGAGATAGGGAAATCTCTCCCAAACCTTAGAATTTCCACTTCAATATCTAATTATCCACTTTGCTCTTTCATTGACATCTTTTCAAGTAAGATTTCAGAGTGAAGCAAGACAAACACAAAGCTGCCCAAGGTCCTGAGATTCAATATGTATATCACAGAATGGTTTGGGTTGGAAGGGACATCTGAAGATCATCTAGTCCATCATTTCTTACACTTAGAACAATTTCCCCTTCATTAACACAGCATTTGGACATCTCACAGTCTCTGTCAGTTACATTCATAAATGGCGGGGCATTCACCCCATTCTACAAATGGCAAACAGAGATACAGAAAGCTAAGTGGTACCTCTGAAGTCATAAAAAGGTGACTGCAGTAGAGCACGGACCTTCACCCCAGTAATTTGGCACACGCTCTGTGCTTTTTTTCTCACACTGTCTCACAAGATTAAGTTCTTGAAGCCTCACTTTAATACATTCTGTCATACAGAATGTTTGAAAGGAGGAAATTTACTGACACTATAGAAAATGGTTTCTAGCTGAGTCTGTAAAAAAATTTCTTAAAAACAGAACCATAAAAGGTCTGATTCTGTGAGACATCGGGTATGACAAGCCAACTTAACTTGCTGCTGTGGAAGGAGAGGTTTTGGTCCTCCTTCCCTTGTTTTCCTATCTGCCTCAAACTCCTGCTTCTTTCCCTGGGCCAGCACCAGGACTTTTCTGTTAGCCTCTTTAGCTCACTAAACCTGGCATAAAACTGACCTTGCCCAGGTACTCTGTTAAAACAGATCACAAAAGAGTCTATGGAGAAGGCGGCAGCACAAAGGTTAAGTCAGGAGTGTGATCTGGAAGCAAGGAAGAAGAAAGATGATTCCTTCTCAGCCACGGCAAGCCGTTCAATTGGCCCAGCTGCCTATGGGTTGATGGACTGCATATGGGGACACCAGATGACACTCTGCGAAGCAAGCTCCACTTTGATTCTGGGGGCAGAGGGGAGAGTACGTCCCACTTGCGTGGGCTGCACACTGGTGCACCATGCAGAACTCCAGACATGGGTGTGCAGGAAAGGCACCTCTGAAATGAACCAATGCTGTGCATTTAGTCCTGAAGGCTGACGAACACATGGGCAATTCAGGGGAGAACGACCACATCAGCAATTATCAACTCTAGAGAGAAGTATCTTCTGTGAAGCTTTGCTGCTTGCACCTTGCAAGAGCACTAGAGTGCAAGTTCTCTGGGGCAACGTACTACATGCACATTACGCCTAGCAAAACAAACCTGAAGCACCTAAACGTGATTTTGATGATGGATTATTTTCAAGAGGAGTATTCTGTTCAAAATAGCTTAAACATTCATCAGCATTGCTGTAGGTTGGTTACACCTAGCTACATTCTGATGTTCCACTGATTTTACAGATATGTAAACAATTGAGTGTATTTGTAGCAAAACACAACAGGTAGTACAATCCAGCATACTGTAAACACATGTGCGTGTGGCTCTATTTAAAAATAAAGCAAACTAAAGTAACTTCTTGTATAATACTCAAACCTATAAGGAAAGCTATTTCCAAGTAGAAATTTAAAACCAAAACTTAAGTGTTGCTGTTTCTCATCATGTGACTGGTTTTTTTGGGGGAGGCATTATCATTCCTACCCATATTTGCTTAAAACAGAATTTTGATGCACAGACCTACATATTATTCTTAGTTTTGATAGAAGAAATATGTAACAGCATAATTTTTGACACTAGTAAGAGATCTTTGAAATACCTTGATGTATTCACTCCAATGTTGTAAAAGGATCTGCTGCCCACCTTTTACCCGGCTGAACAGCTGGTATGTCTGGGTCAAATCTGATATTCTATTTTCATCGAGCAGGTTATCAAGTCCTAAAAAAAATAAAATTAGAATAAAGAACAAATTTGAATACAGCTGTATAAATACAGTTAGAAATATATTAGAAAAATCTCTGTGAAACACATCAAAAGACAAGATCCTCCAGTCTGTTTAAAAAGTATGAACTTTTTAAGACTATATTTCTGAAAGCAAGTGACATGTTCAGGATTAACATGCCCCTTGTTTAAAGTGACTGAAATGTTTTATGGTATAATATTTTATAACTATTTCAACTGAAGTACCTTCCCGACAAGGTGTTGTCCATAAGCCTTCTGCAGAATGTTTATGAACAGTACTTCATTCGAAAGGTACAGTTTTACCAAGAGATCTCACAGAACCTCTAAAGAATGTCAGAAAACAGTAAGCTAAGTAAACTGCCCTATATTTAAGGTAAACGTAAATACTTTGCAAGATTTTTTTTTCTGTAAAGTGTGGTGAGCCATGTTTTTTAGATTAAAAGTATGCTATGAATTGCCTATGCTCATATCGATGGATTAACACAAGACTACAAATTCCTTCCAGACACTTTTGCATTTATCAATTCACCCTACATGAGACTAGGCCTTGGTGTAAAGAATAGAGAAGCAAAGCGCAAAGCAAAACACAAAACATAACTACATACACATTTTTACATTTGAAAATATGATGAATGTAGTCCCAGTGTATTCAGAGATACATTGTCTGGTGTTGGTGACAGAGGCTTTAGCAATATGGGAAGGTAGCATCAAAGTTTTATGGCATTTTCTAAAATCCAGAAAGCTTGATTTTATACAGGTTGGCAATTCACATCATCAGTGAGGCTGACTTTGTACAACTGTCCTACTTCATAAAATACACAAAATTCAAATTTTTAAATGGTATTAGATTACAAAGAATTTTCAATCACTACTGAATTATCCCATTTTCTACTACATTCTTAATCTTAAAAAGACTTTCACCGTATATTACAACATACACGTTCAGGAAGGCAACCAATGTTCAAGAACGATGTCAGGTAGAGGTCTGAGTGGTATTTTGAGATTTCCTAAACTTTAAGATATGCCTAAACTTTTCAGATATCAGAAGAATAAACATACTTTAAAAGTATGTAAGACAACAGATTACAAAGTCTTGAATATAAGTGAATGATGTTCTTTTGGCATTGAATAGAAAATTAAGAAACGCCCATTCAACACGTCCAAGCATCACCTCCTATTCATTTAAAGACACCAATACACTAACTGCTTTGTTAGAACCCAGATGATAAAGTTTAACCTTCGTTCTTCCTCTAGCATATGAGCTGCATGACTGAAATAATTACTTTGTCACACATTTGACAAATGAAAAAAACATATAGACAAGTTCAACAAGGCCAAGTGCAAGGTCCTGCATGTGGGTTGGGGCAATCCCAAGCACAGCTACAAGCTCGGTAGAGTATGGATTGAGAGCAGCCCTGAGGAGAAGGACTTGGGAGTGATGGTGGATGAGACNGTGTTCAAGGCCAGGTTGGATGGGGCTTTGGGCAACCTGGTCTAGTGGAGGGTGTCCCTGCCCATGGCAGGGGGGTTGGAACTAGATGGGCTTTGAGGTCCCTTCCAACCCAAAACATTCTATGATTCTATGAGGTCCTCCCAGCAAGGCTTCACATGACTTCCAGAAAGCATTGTCACAGCCTTGGAAAATTTTATTATACTCACAATGAAAGAAACCTAGTATCTTGTCAATGGCAGTTTTAATAATACAGTTTAAAAAGTTTCATATACATACCCTGCATTTGTGAGCTTCCCTCACCATATCAAACTGACTACATCACATGCCTTCTCCTAAGGAAGAAAACCTACAAAAGACAGTATGGTTTTCTACTTGCATTGAATATTAGGATGTTATATGGATTACAGTGGGCCCTGGAGCAAATGAATGCAGAAAATTATGTAAGTCAAGTGATGCTAGATTTACTTTTCTTTTTTTAAGTGCCAACATAGAATGCAAAAGCCCATCCAACAATCCTACAGTCCTAAAATGCAGTAACTAGAGAAATGTACAACTCTCACCATATTTACATGGATGGGACATATACTTTATAAATCAAGAAAAAGTTCAGATTAAAACAAGAACACATCTTTTCTGGTTAAGCCAACTGATAAACAAATGCATCACAGGGAAAAGTTACTTTGAAATAATACTTGATTTACAGAGCAAGCAAAACTGACATATATCAACAGAAAAATTATCATCATTATTTTCTGTTTATGAAAAGCTTAAGAATAGCTGAACTGGAGTGACCACGCTTATTTTTATAAATTCATTGAAAACAGTGCAAGAACTTATTCCCAGAGCAGTTCAGAGAAAACTGTGAGCCTATGTTTATTTTTAAAAGGGGGACAACAAAAGAAGTAGTATGTTTAACAACCCAAAAGTATTAACAAACAAAGACATGATGGAGCTCAAAGATACCAGACTACTAGGGACACCTGTTTTGCAGCAGTAAAGGAAACAGAGATATAAGGATTATTTGCTAAAAGACCTAAAACTTAAAAAGATGCCTAGTGCGAGAAAAGGAAAGGATCATTTAAAGTACTAAAAGATGAGGGAACACTGATCAAACCTGGAAATTCAGTGAAAAAGATAAAGATTAAAAGTTACAAGGAACAAAGAAATGGTGATTTGAAGACACTGATGTCTGGATAAGGACTTCCTAGGAAGACTGCAGTTCATACTGAAATTACCAGACAAAATGTAAAATACAGACAAAAGCATATGAAAGTGCATTGCCTTGCAATGTTGTCAGTTCCAATAACTCATGATTCTTGAGCTGTACAATCACAAGAATACATGAAGTTATCGCATTTGAGCTGTGTGATTATCACATACAAGAAGGTATATACAGTTCTAATTTAGAACTGTATATAATTCTAGGAAATTAGCAGTTCCAAAGGTTTAATACCTAAGCCCACCGCTGCAAGTCAAAGGAGTCTTAGGGGGTTTAGCAACCTTTAAAAATATGGAATTATATTTTAGATACTTGTTTCCACATATACAATTTCCTTGTCACAGCGGGTGTAACAGTGTGATAGGGTTGGCTTTCTATATCTGTGGAAGTTTTTTTTCCACGGCAGATACACCTCCTTAAATAAAAGCTGTGGAGCCTATAGTTATTGCAGAGTATAAGAATCTGTTGCTTATTGGAGATTACATAAATTTTAAAAAATTACCTTTTTGCAAAATAGCTGTTAAGTGTTCTCCTAGTAGCTGTTTCTCTACACAAGCAATCAGTGGTTTCCTAAATAAGACAAGAAAAGTATATTAGAAGTACTAGAGTATAAGGGAATTGCCTACTGTCACAATGTATTTGTAAATAACTCACATTATAATGCAAATTAATCAACAATTTTCTACTTAAAAGAGGCTAAAAATTAAGACAAAAATGTCATGTGATATAAGTCAAGAAAGAAAACAGTAAACCATGTATGTAATTAAAAATGAAAATTCAGTTTTAAATACTAAAACCCAAGTTCTTACACAGTAGAAGAGAGAAGCTCAGATACCAAAAATCAGTATAAAAAAATTCTGAAAAAAAAGTAAAATTGACATTTTCTTGGAAACAAACAAGTCAAAGCAAGTAAAATCCTCCAAGGGTTTGAACTCCATAATAACACAATACACAGCGGTGATGTTCAAAACTCAAGCTTTTCATCCAATTGTATTATACACCTACATAAGCACAAATTTAGCTAGAACCACAAGACTCAAATTTGCAAAATATTTTAAATTTGTCCTTGAATTTCCCCTACTTTTTACTATTACTGAAATATTTGGCTGATACATTAACTTTAGACAGGACTGAAAAATAATGGCAAGTTTTCCTTTCCATCCTTTATAGCCTAAAAGAAGAATAAAATGCCTGAAGTGCAAAGGGATAACTAATTTAAACATTTAAATTTCTTCTATTACCATAACAATAACAAAAATAATATGCTAAACAATATGACAACAAAAGACCCACCACTTTTTTCTGCATTGTTTTATAAAATTGGTTCTCAGACCCTTAATTTGGATTTTCTAAAAGAGAGGTGCTCAACTCATATTGATGGAAGCCTTTTACATAGCAGCATCCATTTTATGTCACTTCCTTTGCTGAAACTGCCCACCAATAATTTACCTGATATTCCATACAACACAGTTTCAGTCCCTTCATCTCAAAAGATTAAATTAGAATTTGGAAAGGGTCAGAGAAGGGAATAGGGGTGATCAGAGTATGCAGCAGCAGCTACAAGAGAAACAACTGCCCGTGTCAGGACTCTTCTTTCTGTGAAGGAGATGACTTAGCAGGGATATAGTGCATTGACAGCCAGGTTAAAGTTGAAAGGGAACTAACTGATCACTTTCCCTTCCAATGCAAGAGCTGGGGTCATCAGTGATGGTATTGGGAGCCAGACTTAAAGAAAAGGAGGCGATTTATCATGTGGTGGCTAGTGCACTGGTGGAACGCTTTGCCAAAGGCTGGCACAGATGGAAAAGCTTATGTGAATCCCAGTGACAGCACAAGTATTTGAAAGAGATCCAAACAAGACAAACCACATCATGTTCAGAAAATACCCTGGGCTGAAAACAGGCCAATACTATGAAAGCATCAGGGTATCACGTCTATTTACCCTGTTCTTTCCCTTCAATGGCTGTAAGCGAACCCTTGGTCTTAACACATAGAGCCATTTTTATAGTTACTTCCATATTCCCTGAAATTTCCAAGTATTACTATCTACAGCTGCTAACTGTCTCTAACAGCAGAGGGAATCAAGGTTGTATAAAATACCATCCTTTGCCCTGGAGAACCTATTCTGCCTACAGGGGAAGTAAGGACAATTTGTCTGCTTGAGACTGAGAGGCAGAGCACTATTTCTTAACAAGCAACAGAAATGAGTATTTATCTTGAGTGTTAGCTGATGAAGGAGCCTGAAGATACCTTCTTGTACGACCCCAAAGTCATCTACCTCGGTCATCTACTGACTGACCAAGAGACATGCTTATTCTAGTCAGCCACTCAGAAAGAGGCATGTACTGATGGGCTGAACAAATCCCTCTACGGGCTGCAACACCACACACTCCACATGTTGCCTAAATCCGGTTTGAATTATTTTGGATGGTGTTTCCCATGATGGTTTTGTCCTGGAAGTATCATTTCCACCTCAAGATCAAACCTAGTAACTAAATTTAACATGCTTTATGCTCTTTTCATGCATACCTGGAGAGGTAGTATGACCCGAGGACAACTCAACGGCACTAATTTTAGGAGGTGCTGTTTCTTAGTGCAAAGAAAGGAAATTAGTGCGAAGCCTTCTAAAAGTAGGTTTCCGAGCCTTTAATTAAGGACTAGATTCAAAGCAAGGACTTGATGTACATCTAAACACACTGAAAACAGAATGGTATCAACCTATTTTTGCTTAAATAATAAATATATTTATATGCTTTAACTTTATATATAGAAATAGTTCCATATATTTTACTGTGACTGATTTTGCCTGAAGCAGCTAGTCACCCTGCAATCAGCATTTACAGAAAAAGACTGAAGTTCAAATCTGCACCATGACAAGCAAGGCACACTCAAGTGTGTATATATATCTATATATAAAAATGTCTGAAGAAAATAGTAAGTTAAAAAAGATATTTTTATTGAGTTATCTTTTTAATACTCAATGAAACGCCAATATCACCTAGAAAATGAAAAAATAAAATGTTATGTTCTTTATTAACTGTTACGTTCTATAAGAAAAAAAAAAGCAACAGCTTTCTGCAGGACAAATTATGTGTGGATTTATAGCATGTCATTGACACATCAGTTCTTCCTGAAGGCACATTCTTACCCTAGCAAAACACACACTATTACTCCACACCTGAGGGCAAAAAGGACAAGCTACCTTGCACAATACATTGGCAGCAGCTGCACCAAAGCGGATACACTGTAAATTCACATCCCGGACTGGTCACGAATGATGTTCATGGCCTGTATCCATGCCATAATTTATCTTTTTCTTTCCTTTTTTTTTTTTTTACCTTTCTTTCACTGAAGTGATTTGTAGGTAATTTTCTTATCAGCACATGAACAGTTAACATCAGCTACTACTTTGATAATGCAAATTTTAGTTATTATGTAACTTTTTGTTAACTTCAATTTAGACTGATAAGTCTTTCTTGACAAATTTCTCCTCTCTTACTCAAAGTATATTTTTATTTTAAAGCAATCAGTTTTGGTAAAAATAAAGTCTTAAAAACCCCAAGCTGTATCACAAGTTCTGTCAACAAGATAATATCTTTAAGATAATATGGAAATAGTCTCTGTGTCTCTACAACCACAGATAATCACATTGTTTTATGATGGATGCTTGACTTATGCTAAGAATGTCAAAATTTGTACTCACTGTGTGCTATGGTCTAAATACGTTATTACCCTGTCTCCTTCTTCTTCCAAACGTTTATTAACATGGTGAAGATATTCTGGGACCTAGGGAGACAAGAGAATGCCAAGTTCAGCTTCAAAAGTATGAAAGGCAGATAATCTTGTTCGATTACAATTTTTTTAAAATTACAAATTTAAAGAGAGTACAAATTGGAAAGGACTATTCCACCATAAGGTTGTTACATATTATATAATATGTATTTTTTTTAAAGAATGTTGCTTCATGTTAAAAACATTATAATCACACCTGACAGGAAGGAACAGAAAAAGAGAAATCTGAGAACTTTTCAGAGGAAGTTAATTTTTTCCCAAAACCCTGAGTTAAGCTAGCCCTTAAAATATCACAGAGCAGATTTTCAGTTGGTGTGAACTATATTGTTCTATTATTTCAATGGCAGCTTCTCCAGCGGGTTATCCATCCCTGTAGAGAGTTAGCACATTTATCGCATCTTATGACACAGGTATGAAATTCAGCCTTCAAATGATCAAAACAATTACGCATACATGCATACGTACACATGTGCACTAACATACACGTGCACATACATATGTATATATGTGTATGCATTACGTGCATAAACATGTAAATGTATACACTGTATAAGTTAGTAGCTTACTCCTTTTGCGTTTTTCCACAGCTTTCCACTAGGTGTATAAAAACAGTAAAACTCCTGGTTTCAAAATCTGTGTTGAAGCATTTGACCTCAGGTTCCAGTGGAACACCAGGGAGCGAGGTGAATGGAGCAGGATTAGACACAAGAATTCACCTCAGTGCAACGTAAACAGGTGTTTTCAAAATGCTTGTAGTGACTCAGTGTTAAAAAGGAATTAATAGAAGTAGTCTTATGTATTTTAGTCTACCAAGAAACATGGTTTTGATAGGTCTTTTATCAGGGAGTGTAGTGATAGGACAAGNATTAATCATATAGTAAAATGATGTCAATGTATATTCCACAGCTTGTGGGCAAAAAAAATATGATGGCACACCTTTAAGCTTAATGTGGGATGACTTTCTGGTACTGTGACTTTAGCTACACCAGATGTCACAGTGTTTCTCCACCCTTAATTATATATTTCAAACACCAAGGCAATCTACAGTCTACTCCTCTCTTTGATACAATACTGTGGTCCCCATCAAAACACGTGAATATGTACATGTGTACCTGGGTACCAGTGAAGTTCTGAACATGAATACACCATGGCACTACCAGAAGTTCTCATCAGAGCAGATAAAACTAACATAAAAGCAATCATCTACAGCAGGCACCTACCTCTCTTTCTTGCATTAATCTTTGGCCTTCTGCAGCATATAAGCAATTTGTCTCTTCCAGAAACCTCTGTTCAAATGATTCCTTGTAAACCTGCTCAAGAAATTAATTTAGTTACTTACATTAAGCTGACTGTAAGGGTAGCATATTTTGGCTGTCAGGCATAGAGGGCAAGTAAAATCTCAGGAACGCACACAGTTGTAAGTGTCAGAATAACACTACATTAACACAGAAGTTCTCTGCCCACTGCTTTTGGAAAGACTGAGATCAGAGCTGACTTCCCAGTGNTGCCCAGAGAAGCTGTGGATGCCCCCTCCCTGGCAGTGTTCAAGGCCAGGTTGGATGGGGCTTTGGGCAGCCTGGTCTAGTGGAGGGTGTCCCTGCCCATGGCAGGGGGGTTGGAACTAGATGGGCTTTGAGGTCCCTTCCAACCCAAACCATTCTATGATCCTATATACATTTTTAGAGATAATCACTGCCCACTGCAGAGCATAATTTTATCTCAAGGGGACAGAAAACAAAAATTTCTTAAAGCTATTTAACTAATAAGGAAAAGAAACAAAACAGCAAAATAAATGCACCAAAATAGTAAAAAGTAAACGGTTTACTTAGTTATTAATCATATAGTAAAATGATGTCAATGTATATTCCACAGCTTGTGGGCAAAAAAAATATGATGGCACACCTTTAAGCTTAATGTGGGATGACTTTCTGGTACTGTGACTTTAGCTACACCAGATGTCACAGTGTTTCTCCACCCTTAATTATATATTTCAAACACCAAGGCAATCTACAGTCTACTCCTCTCTTTGATACAATACTGTGGTCCCCATCAAAACACGTGAATATGTACATGTGTACCTGGGTACCAGTGAAGTTCTGAACATGAATACACCATGGCACTACCAGAAGTTCTCATCAGAGCAGATAAAACTAACATAAAAGGAATCATCTACAGCAGGCACCTACCTCTCTTTCTTGCATTAATCTTTGGCCTTCTGCAGCATATAAGCAATTTGTCTCTTCCAGAAACCTCTGTTCAAATGATTCCTTGTAAACCTGCTCAAGAAATTAATTTAGTTACTTACATTAAGCTGACTGTAAGGGTAGCATATTTTGGCTGTCAGGCATAGAGGGCAAGTAAAATCTCAGGAACGCACACAGTTGTAAGTGTCAGAATAACACTACATTAACACAGAAGTTCTCTGCCCACTGCTTTTGGAAAGACTGAGATCAGAGCTGACTTCCCAGTGTAACAATAGCATGTTTCAGTCATGGCAGTCCAGTGAAGTTCCTGCTGGCTGGAAAAGGGGAAACATAACCCCCAGCTTTAAAAAGGGAAAAAAGGAAGACCCAGGGAGAACTACAGGCCAGTCAGTCTCACCTTTGTGCCTGGCAAGATCGTGGAGCAGATCCTTCTGGAGACTGTGCTCAGGCACATGGAAAATAAGGAGGGATTGGTGACAGCCAACATGGCTTCACCAAGGGCAAATCATGCCTGACAAATTTGGTGGCATTCTATGATGGGGTTACAGCATTGGTGGATAAGGGAAGAGCAACTGATGTCATCTACCTGGACTTGTGTAAAGCATTTGACACTGTCCTGCACGACATCCTTGTCCCTACATTGGAGAGACATGGATTTGACAGATGGATCAATCAGTGGGCAGAGAANAGCCAACCGTATCCTGGGCTGCATCAAAAGAAGCATGACCAGCAGGTCAAGGGAGGTGATTCTGCCCCTATGCTCTTGTGAGACCCCACCTGGAGTACTGCATCCAGCTCTGGGGGCCCCAGCATATGAAAGACATGGAGCTCTTGTAGTGAGTCCAGAGGAGGGCCACAAAGGTGATCAGAGGGCTGGAGCACCTCTCCTATGAGGACAGGCTGAGAGAGTTGCGGTTGTTCAGCCTAGAGAAGAGAAGGCTCGGGGGAGACCTTATAGCAGCCTTCCAGTACCTGAAGGGGCCTACAGGAAAGATGGAGAGGGGCTGTTTACAAGGGCACATAGTGACAGGACAAGGATTAATGGCTTTAAACTAAAAGAGGGTAAATTTAGGTTAGATGTTAGGAAGAGATTCTTCACTGTGAGGGTGGTGAAGCACTGGCACAGGTTACCCAGAGAAGCTGTGGATGCCCCCTCCCTGGCAGTGTTCAAGGCCAGGTTGGATGGGGCTTTGGGCAACCTGGTCTAGTGGAGTGTGTCCCTGCCCATGGCAGGGGGGTTGGAACTAGATGGTCTTCGAGGTCCCTTCCAACCCAAACCATTCTATGATTCTATGAGTACTCAAATCACCTAAATTGACAGGCTTCTGTTTATGGCACACAGACCAACACCAGAACCCAAGATCACAGCACAGCAATGACGTCCAGTCCATTTGAGCTCAAGACTCCCACTGATATTTCTGTGGCAAAAATACCTCAAAATCTTCCAACTAGTGAACCACTGGCACAAAACAGGTAATTCCCATCAGTAAAATAATAATACCCTCAGTAACGCATCTTCAGATCTGCCAGGTTTATCTCAGCGGCCCAGGAAAATGAATTATACCAAAAAAAAGGTGAACTGTTTTTCTCCAGGAAAGGAACAAGGTGTGTATAAAAGGGCACCAACGACAATCACAGACATTGAAAAAATTCTGCATACTGATTAACAGTTTAGAATAGAAAAGAGGTAAGTTAGAAAGGTCAACTACATAAAATAGTTAAAACAGTCTGAAGAAGGTAGCTAGGGAACAACATGTAAACAGAGGGACAGTTAGTGAAAAGAAAAAGGAAAGATTCCTTGAGTGTGATGGAAGAATAGAAAATATTTCTTACAAAACATAGCAGAGCTGTAAAACTCATTACATGTTGATCATTTTTCTCCTCTTAAGGACTTCTAAAAGCTTGATTTTTTTTCAATGCAAACTTAAATATGAAACTTCTGGCTTGGCAAGTATTCAGAGCATAATAGTTCGCTAATTCAGCATCACAAGCAGGCATCAACTCATTGTTTCAGCCTACTCTTTACACTACCTCCATGTTCAACAGGATCAAATACTAGATTTCATTTCTTACATTCCTTTCCTTCAGGATAACTGGAAAAACATTAACATAGCAGTATATGGAACTATTTTCTGCATAAAACATGTAAAGCTCTACAATAGAAAACAGCTATAGAATAAGATTTATGTAAGCAGGAATCAACTTTCAGCAGATGGGCCTCAACTACGTAATTGCCTAAAAATCAGGAATGAGTAGGAGATTGATTAATTAATTAAATCTGATATTTTGTTTGAAAACAATCTTTCTCCAGAAGCTAACTTCTGTTTAAAAAGGGAGAAGTAGAGATCCTGGCATATAATGACAGGATTATGAGCACACCTCTATCTCAGTGAAGTGACAGAGATTATAAAAGAACAGATTAGACTAGGTAGGTTTCCCCGGTGAAAAAAGAAAACTATACTTTTGAGCCAGTGAAGGAGAATGCAGACTTAAATCCAATACTGTAACAAGCATCCAATAAAAGGGAGTGTTTATCTTTAGTTAGCAGAGTACTTTGCTAAAAAATAATAAATGTTAAAAAGTCAACGCCAAGAAAAAGCTGATGGATTTAGGGAAACCTGGCAAATAAAAATGGGAAAAGAAGTAGGGAAAAAGCACACAAATCAAATCTGCACCTCCAGGTTATGTGATCTCAATAATCACTGACAGAAGTTTGTCTTCTCTCTTGAACAGCATAATTAGTTATTCATTTTTCTGGTACACTAGAGAAAGTTACGGATGAAAGTCAGGAGGGTTAATGTGAAAGGCAGAAGAGCAGGTAAGCTGCCTGACCAAAAAGGACTATTTTATGCAGTCTTCTTCTTTGAACCCTTTTTTAAACCTTCAGCCAGTTCTGCAAAGCTTTACACCACCTGGGAACAGAACACCCTCAGCAATTTGTAAGAATGAAAGACAGCTAAGTTTTATTGCACATCACACAAGGCTGCAATGTCAACTAGACGACAATCTATGGCAAAGTTAGAAGCGCAGCACCTTTTTAGTCTCTCTTGTTACTTAGTATCTATGTTAACAGAAAGTTCCAGATTGAGCCCATCTATTTGAAAACTTTGGCCTTAACTTTGCATCCCATTCTATCCTTGGCACCTCTGCTAAGAATTTGCCAATACAGTGAAGTTTTTGTGATAGAGACCCAGGATCTGGACTCGAAAAAGTGATGCCTTTGTACAGTGACAGAGGTGGTCTTATTTTTTTCCTACATCTAATCAGAACTAGGATTAGAATGCGAGTGGTTGAGACAGACAAAATATTGCACATATTAAAAGACTTGCAAATCTATTATTTAAGAATCTGCAGGCCACTACCTCTGCTAAGGAAAATAGGCAAAGAGGTCTAATTTAAAAGCAGAGAATAAAAGATTGCCTCTTCTTTACCCAGCGTGCAATCTTATCAATTTAATAGCTAGATTTTGAAGTACATTTACAACAAGAATAAAATTATTTCTGTACAACATACGAATTAGAAAAGTCCAAACTGTGTTTCTATACATAGCCGTTATTAGTAAAGTTTGCAGTACTCACCTGCAGATCAGAGAGCATGCTCAACAAACTCCGCAGCAAGCTTCTGTCCACTGCTTCACCATTCCTTTCTCGTTCAATCAACAAAAGGATTCCATCAATAGTCTTGTTTTGAACTTGCTTGTCACTAATGACGTGATTTCTAAATAACTCTAGGCCCATATCCCTGTGTGAATATTGAAAATTAATAAATCACACTGCTGAATCTTTTCAAAAATCTGTATCCCAGTTTGAGACAAATAAATACATATAAAATATATATAGCGTATATATGTATCACACAGAAAGAGAATATATTAATGGTGTGTATATTCTTTTTGACACTGTCCACTAAGAAAACTATAATAAGAATTATGCTAAAAATACCAGGGAACATGCTACCAGATGCATACATTTCTGCCAAGAACTGTGACTAGCCTGTCTGCATTTCACATAATAGACTATCACATTCTCTGTTTATTAAAAAAAAAAATATTATAAAAATAATAAAAAATCTGAACATGTACCTTCACATAAGATTCCCTGGATCAGTTATCTATGTGTAATTTATAAATTAGAATCAAAAGCAGAATTCACTGTATGTTTAGGACCTTATGATCACCTGTATCAGATTCTGTTTCATTCTAAGAGGATGAGGAATGGCGCCTCCATGCCACAAAGCAGCCAGTTACTAAACATTATCTTGCCCAAGGAAATCAGAGGAACCTTAGATAAAACTTGTTACCTCCAACTTCTTCACACGCACCAGGATTTCAATAAAGGGAATTTCCCCAGTATGAGGAGAAAAAAGGCAGAAAGTATGAACAGACCTCTTCCAACAACATTTAGTAAAAGGAAGCCTAACACAAACAGTTGGAAGAAAACTACTGCAGAAGTCAGGAAAAAAGACATCCACAGGATGAACAAGAGGCAGGAGGAGGACACCAGGTTCCTCAGCCTGAGGAACTCCTCTGAGAGCACAGAAGCCAGCCAGGCAGAGAAAAAACACACTCTTACTTCGGTACTTTATCTATATATTTTTTTGCTTTAGATGGAATAACGATACCACAAATTTTCAGCAAAGCCTGGGTTTATTTGCTTGGGCAAAGATATAAAATGACCTTCAGGAGGGATGATTAAAAACAGAATGCCCAAAGATGTGACCATGGTGTGCTGGAAGTACAGTGGCACCATCTCAATGCTCTGAGCCACAGGTCTCGCCAGTGCTGGAAAAAGGACCTGCACCTTGTCAGTGTATCTGACTGACTTAAAAACAAACAAACAAACAAAAAAACAAAACAAACCAAAAACCAGAGCAAGTAGTTGAGCGTTGCATTTTGTCAAAACCAGGAGCACCTGAAGTAATGCTGGGCCAGCGCTGAAGCGCAGAGGCAGCAGCCCCGAGGAGGTTCTCTGCACAGCCAGCCTCACCCTACGCCTTGACTTTTAAGCATATGTTCATATACCTTTTTCTTCTTGTATTCTCACTTTACAATGAATATTCTTGGGGAAAGAGGAAGTGACACATGTATACACCGACACACGTATTTCCATAAATTAACACAAAATTTTAGAGACTTATTACACAGGTCAAATATAATGTGAAAATTTTATTTTAAACCTTTGCAAATATAATAGCATGTTCAAACTCTAAAGATTCGAGGAATACTTACATTGATACCTACCATATAGAAGGAAGCATTGAATTCTGAAGTACATACGTACGATCCAAAAATAAGAAAATGCTTCTGATCATAATCTGCAAATATATAAAGAAAATGTTTTTCTCTTCACCATCATGTGGTATTTGAAATTACAAAGCAACTTCTGAAAAACTACATCACATAGATATGCACCTTCATTACTGTTGTATGTATTTTCAACTTTTACGGTGACTTGTACTGGTACGTAACTTATTGATGTTAGTACTATTACTAAGCAGTATTGCCAAGTACATTAAAGAGTTTTCAAATTCATAACCATTACCTGAATAGTTTTATAAGTTGTACTGCTACTGAAATACATATGCCATTCAAGCAGTACCAAGACATTCAGTAAACACCCTGAAATAGCATGCTGTCACAGTTTTCACTTTTTTTTTTTTTTTTAAAAAAGAAGCTTTAAGCAGAGATAGTAATAAGCTGTGCAACGGATCTCTTCATAATAAAAGTTAGCTGCCAAAATTCATGAGAAAAATAGAGATAAATTAATTCTAACAGGGGAAAGAAGGTATAAAAATACATTATCTTTTTTAAATTAAAAAAGTAGAGAAGGAAGTGGGGTTTTTTAGCTTATTACTCTTTCACATTCAAAATCCATTTTTAACTTTGCTCATAAAAAGGCTGCCCAGCTTTCAGTTTAGCATTAGGGTAACTCAGGATGTCAGTAACTAACTCTCTCACCCCCAGGCCAGCTACAGAGATTTCTATCCCCAGCTGTCCACCTACTCCTCCCCGAAAAGATCTCATTGCTTCTGAAGCAATTCTGAAGCTGATATAGTTCCTGGCCAAGCATATTAAAGTAAAATAGCAGTGAGGCTGATGTTTTTTCTAAAATACCACAAGTGTTAACTCAGCACATGGGTAAGAAAGTTGCTTGCTACAGGTTGTTGCTTTGAGGAGGGAAAAAAAAAAAAAAAGAATGCTCAAAAGTAATTAAAGTGAACAGAGTTCATAGTAAAAGCCTTTTCATAAAAACACAGGTCCAGTTTAATTACATTTTCAAAGCAATAAACTTCAACTCTATTTTCATCAGTCTGTTGAATTTGGTTTGAATAGTGTCCATAACGCTTTCCACTTTTATTTCAGACAAAAATCACGTACCTCAGCCCATCCTCCACAGGGAAAGGGTTGGATTTAAGGAATGAAAATAGAAATTCAACAATTTTGGGCATCTGTAGCCAAAGTGAAGTGACAATGCAATGAAAGCTCATTGTAAAATGTTGGTTTAGAATTATAATGATGCATTCTTAAAAGGACAATTCACACAGAGTATCTTTGAGAGCAGGTTTTTTTTCTGTAACATAATTCATCATGGAGGCAGGAGACAAGAAGAGCAGAAAAAAAAAAAAAAGAGAGAGTTTCATTTCTTTAACATCCCTGTTTCTTAGCCCTACAGTCAGGATAATCATCTCTGCCAACAAAAAAAAAAAAAAAAAAAAAAAAAAAAAAAAAAAAAAAAGCTTTTGGCCTATGGGGAAAATCACAAAAGGGATATTAATTTCTTGTTGGCTTGTGNAAAAAAAAAAAAATTAACCTAGCTTTTGGACCTATCTAAACATTGTGGATTCTCCAATAATTTCAAATTACAAACAGCAAACAATTTCAGCCTGGTTAGTTTTTCTTTCCACCGGTAGAAAACAGATGCCACTATATTTCTGAGTGATATTCCAACTTTATATGAAACCTATGAAAGTCAGAGTCAACACAGCAGAACATAAGCTTTCAACAACAAAACCGCCCCCAGGTAGCAGAGGGGAATGTGAAAAGCAATGCTGAAACTTGGAGGAGGAGGTGAAACGCAGTCCCAAGTTAAAACTGTGACAAACTCCTTTTTGCCAGATTTCACACCTCAAGGATATGTATTCTGAACAAACATTCAACTTACCATTTGTCTGCAATGATCTTGCCAGCATTTATTTATCTTCTTTAAAAATAAAAGACTATCCAGAGAATCTGTACAGCACCTATTAAGGAAAACTAGCTTGCCAGTATCTTTTGAGGCCAGATTCTGGAGGTGATCTTTGCCAGCCATTAAGCAAAGCTACTCCATGGATATTCCGATGTTACTGGTACTGCCCAGGGAGAAACGGTTAATTGCAGAGCTTCTGCCCAGCCCAGGGGCTGGCAGTTCTCCAAAAGGCCTCCCTTATCTTTTCAAGGAATAACACTCATGGCTCTTCAGTAATACCATCTAGCAACTGCACTGTGTAACTTTGATACACATTTAAATGAGAAATCCTATCAGTGTCAGAAACAACCTTGTCACCAACTGAGGTGAGAGGGGTAGAAAGGTTTATTTTGTTTGTTTGAGTTCACACTGCGCACAAGAGTGACCCTAATCTCTTAAAGCAGTTACAGTTCTAAATAATCCTCAACAAATCCAAATACCACTCTTTTCATACACATCTCCAGGTCTCCCTAAGTAAACTATATAGTTTTCTTCATTACACAACAGATCCAACTGTTATTTAGGCTTTCAGAATTCTAACGTATTGTATGAGTAAATCCAAATGTGGCTTTACCTTCCTTTCCTGCACAGTATCATCTCCAACTCCCTCTGGCCAAATCTGATTAATCTGATCTCATGTCCTTGGGATATAAGGTGGTATACCTGTAAAATACAAAATTCTCAACTCCAAACCACCAGTTCTGTCAGAGGGAGGAGTGGGGGAGGGAGAAAGAAAAGTTTTAAACCACCAGTTTTAAAACATCTCTTTGGAAGATTGTCTGAAGATTGAAAAGCCAGGGATGCAAAAATCTGGTTGATTAAACTGCTTTAAAGCAGACTATAAGATTTGGTTCTCACAGATCAATTATATTTAAGAGACTACTGTACTGGCTAATATACTTTTTAGTTGTATGTGATTTTAAATGCATCAGTGTAATGAAAAAATCAGCTGCAAGATAAGATGTGAATTCACAGTGCTGATTTATGTACCAATGTTTCTTACATACTCCTTAGCTAAGACTCAAAAAACCCCCAAACAAACCCAAAACCCATGTTGGGACTCAGTTAAATGACAAGGAAGGGAAAAAAAAATAAAAAAAAAAAATCATCTTTATGAGTGTAGGCATCTACCTGAGCAATGCAGTGAACTGAGAGTCACAATCCAAAGCACGTTTAAGGCATTCACCTGGAAAGCAGGTTCTTTCTGCAGCCCAGTCCCTTGCTTCTTTCTATTTTAACCTATCATCTTCTGCCAATAAAACACCTACAGAGACCTAGGAAACACTGCTAGCACCCAAAGTACTGCAGTATCTGTTCAGTACGGCACTCTCCACCATCTGTTCGCAAAGGCACCCTCCAGGAAAGCGGGGACAGCCAGGTGGGTGTAGACTCTTGATCTACTGCTTGAGCAATCGCAACCCCTTGGCTATTACACAAAAGACAACTCTCACAAAAAGCACTGTCTCAGTATGCAAAGCACAATGGGATTCAGAAACCAGGCCTGGCTGCACCCAAGTATCCAGAGGAGATCTACAGGCACTTCTGTGACCAGTTCAGCCAGAAGAAAAGCCTGGCAATGTACCTTCAGAAAACCATTTACCATAAAACTTCAGGTTACTGTGCGTCCCAAGATGGCCAAGTGATCTCCTGAACTTAGAGCTCTCTCCCGAGAGCTTTCTCAGGTACACGAGATACCTAAAGGGCTCGCTGAATGCCTCCATGACACATTACTGCTGACCAGTAGTTATTATTGCTCAAAAAGGTGTACTTTATGTTTGAGAATTCTTTTACAGAAGACACCGCTGTTGAAAATTACTGTGGTTTTTTTTCATTATTGCTACTGTAAGCATCTCCACTACTCACCTGCCATAAATATCCATACCTGCTGTTAAATCTCATAGTGCTATTGAAATTTTCTAGATTAGGTGTAAAATTTGCATTCCTATTAAAGTAAGTAAGTTGTCAGTAGCGTGCTACTTATAGGTACACAAAAATTATTCACCCAGATGACTAAAATTGCTTATGCGTGATTTGAAAACATGTAAATGGTCAACAAAGAACCTCTTTAACACATTGGCAATTACTGGTGTCATTTTTACAAAGTGTTGTTTTAAAAAATAATGATTTAAACTAACCATTCTAACCATTTCTGTGCATGAGAAAAGGATATTCTCTAAATTGAAGGATTTGTGCTTTCACATGATCTTCACAGACTTGTCGCAGCTGTTTGTACAGTGTAGCAGAAACTTTGTAAGAACAGAGATTTTCAACAGCCTAAAAAACATGAAAAGATTATGAATGAGACAAAAAAACCCTCACATTTTTGTGCCTGTATAATCAAGGTCAACATAAAAAAAAAAAATAAAAATCAGCATTATCTGTCCAACCTGTGCACAACACCATCCAAATGAAATTATTCAAACTACATAGAAAAATTAAGACTTCATGATTCCTTTCTGATTTTGGTCCCTTCTTATACTGCTAGATTTTGTGTACAAACAAGGCCCATCATCACCATCTGGGTCATATTTCAGATGTGCTGTTAAACATTACTAGAATTCCTCCCCCCGCCCCAAACACGGCTCAGCAGCAGAACCCTTCCTTTTCTGCATCCTCCAGCCCACACACAGACACACTTTTTGGAGGGGAACACAATCATAAAATTATTAAGAAATTAAAATGCTTGTTAAGGTAGACATTTCAACCGCTCTCTCTAAATGGTAAATGAATACAGCTGCTTTCCTGTCATTTTATTAAATGATTTCTTTCTAAATATTCCCACCCATTCACACACTCATGCTAAGGTATGTAAACCGAGGGGAAAAAATAAAATTAAAAAACCCATCAACCCCTCCACCTTAACCATTAAATAAAGACTTGAATTGATTTATTGGGACCTCATGGGATTTAGTTGAGTATTCATCCATAGTTGACTAACACCACTGATTCTGCCCGAAACCAAACGTTCTTGTGGTCAGTAGAATTAACGTAAATAGAGTTGTTATGCAGCTGACCTAGACTATGCTGAGACAGCTCTGGCCATCTCTAGAATACTGCTGTTCAGCTATTCAGTAATTACGCTGTCTTACCCTAACATTTTTTCCTCACAAGAAACTCAATGAGAATGCCAAAGAGAAAATGCAGCCTTGCTTGATATCACTGCCTATATTTAGACTTTGTTCCAGGCACACTTTATTTTGTGTGCTGTATTTCAATAAATTATTTTATTAATAGACTATAGCATCTGAAACTAATCACAATGAAGACAGCCAAATGTTCTGTGAGAACTGTAAATTTTACAGTAAGTATTTTTGGCCATTCAGTGCTTCACACAAAATTATCCAAAGGAGTTGGATAAGATTCTCAGAACTAAAAAAACAACTGTCTCTTCCTTTAACTTCACCTCCACTGCCTTTATGCTATGAGGCAATACTGCAGATAATGCTGCCTAAGAATTAAAGCACTGTTTCACCTGGGCAACTAAAACTGATCCAAGAATATTTTCCTTTGCTCCAGAGGATTTATGGTGTCACATTTTGTTGATGAATTTTCTGATAGCATCAATGAACTTGGACAAAGGCCAGTGCTTGGCCTTTGCTCAATCTTCCCAAATTTTAGCTTTTTTTGTTGTGTCTTATTTCTCTGTAATTTGAAATGTTATGGCACCTACTGCCAGCACATAACTCTTTGTCAAAGCATTAGTAAATGTTCTTCACCCTGTTTCAGTTTCAGACCACCCAAACACATGGGCTAGCAAACTACAGTAATTATCACTTCTACAAAGATACGAGAAAGACAACACTTTTAGTTTCTTCACCCACACAATTCTAGTAAAAGTTCTGTTTCAAACTAACATTTAAAGAGCTTGTTTTGAGCAGTCTTCTGCTTTAGCATTTAGCATGCAAATTATTGCTACTTCTTGTATTATTTCCTCCATAGGTTCTAACATCCTCAATAGTTTTGTCTTCCAAAACACAAAGTGAATCTGCTTCCCAGAGATCTCCCCATGGGGTAATTCTAACCTACCTGGTGTAATTTTATTTTAATGCACATCAACTATGGTTTCCTCAATTTTGATACAATATTAAAGGAAGCAAACAAACAAAACTATCACACAGTGCCTATGTTAAGTTTTTCATCTGGTCTTAAAACAGGCAAGTAAAATGACATCTGCAGCAAAGAGTATTCACACATAATAATTTTGCAAACAGTTTATGTTTCCTAAGACTTACCCCTTCCTATCCATCCCTCCAAATAAAAGTCTGGTCCAGACTCTCATAATCTTTTTTTCCCTTCACTACTACACCGCCCTACTCTACGTCCTCCAGAAGGGCAGTGCTGCCCCATTTCGGGTTATTTAGGACCCTGCTGCAAAGGGAATTTTCTTTTTCCATTATTTTTATCACTCACTCCTCAATCGGCAATTCTTTGCACTGCCCCACTTTCTCTATCCCATCAAGTATGAGCTACTTCTATCAAAATCTGTGCAATCTACCACCAATCCCAGACATCATTTCTATTTTAGTAACAAAAAATTGGCTGCCACCCTCCCATTGCTCACTGACTACGTCTCTGCCAAGCACCTTCATGCCTGATCCCATGCTGCCTCTAATGCCTGGAAAGGAGTATCCTTCGTGTTCCCACAAAGCCTTGTCATTGTTCTTCAGTTGTACTCAGCCACCGTGCCAAATTAAATAAATAAATCAGAAAGTTCAAAAGCAGGCTGGTACACAAGCCTGCTCACCGCAGTGAACTCTATTAGGCCTCTCACTTTCACCCATAATGTTAGATAAAGACTCAAAACAGGAAAAAAAAAAAACAAACCAAAACCACCAAAAAAAAGCTCTGATAGTAAGAACGGATGCACACAGAAATTTTCCCCTGTGGATGACTCAGTGCCCACCAACAGGCAGTTAAAACGATCTGCAAGTACAGATCAGGTTTCCAACGGATGCTGAACTTCATCTTTTATTCCTTTGGCAGGAGAGTAAGTACCTATCTATGCATAGGCACACTGACCACAACTGTGGAGGAATCTTGTTGATCTGCACCGCTGCCTTACAGATTATTTGACTGGCCTTGTGCAGTTTTGACAAATAAGCAGGCAAACAAAAAAAAAACAGTAAGTACAGCTCTCCCTTCATAGTTTATCTGATACCTGTCTCTCCTCTTCAGGTACAGGTACTCCTCAAGTCTGTACCCTGGCAATTTCATAGCCATATTATCATAATCTAACCTCTGAGCCTCTGAAAACAAGTTAGGTAACTCTCAAAAGATCTATGGGTTTTGGGGTTGTTTTTTTAGCTAGGCATGAAAAAGCAGGATTTTTCAAATGCTGAGCTTAAAACCATAAAATGTACTATGTAATTCAGACTCTGAAAACCTATTTAAAGGGAGTAAATTATATTAAAGTCAATATGCATTTACATAATCAGCCATTTTAGACTCATATATTATACACCCTAACTAATCACAGAGACAAGTATAGTCAGCTCTTAAATTCATCCTGATTTTCTCAAGCATGGACCCAATATGGACTGGGGGCTTTCTCCTCTCTCACGTTCTACATTGTGCAGACAACATCAAACCTACCTCAGCTGAACACTTAGAGAATTTTAGGCGAGAATAACAATGTCTTAACTCCTGATCTGGCAATGAGATCCACATCTGCAGATCAAACACCTGCACCCACAGAAAACTCATAACTAACTTAAGCTGTATAGCACAACTTAGCGCATCAGTAATTTTTTGTAACATGATCACTGTGAAAAATTACTACTTCAGTTAAATATCTCAAAGGACATACTTTTAAAATAGTATAGAACTAGACCATATATAAATGTAGAAAGTAAAAAGGAATAAATGGTTCATAAGTATTTCTCTGTTTTACTCTTCCTGGCCCCTGCTCCACTAGTCCAGATGTTCCAGAAACACTTTTTCACCGTTTAAAAAAAAAACATTAAGACCCTGATTGTTATGAAAATGTAACAGTAATCTGAACCACAGGCAAGCTGACACTCTGTTGCCTGCTCAACCAAGATACTTTTTTAACTCCCCAAAGGGTATTGATGCTGAAGTCCAATTGTTATTACCCAATAATAACAAATATTTTGATATTACTGTTCACAAGAGACCAAAGCATGTACAAAAGAGAAATCACCATAAAATACGTATCTGCACGGCCCAGCCAGAGTAACATCTCATTTTTGGCATCTCGGGTACGCACTGTATCGGAGAGATCGAGACTTAAATCTCAACTCTGCCCAGGCACAGCTTTCCGTGTCTCCCAACATAAACTGCTTTTTCGTGGGCCCAGATCCTGGTAACTCTCCAAGGAACTGCTATGTAAAACTGCAAGCTGACTAGAAACAGAGTATGGAGCGAACGGTTCAGAAAATATAATCAGCTTTTAACAAATCACTATACATTATGTTAAACATGTAGCTCTGTGAAAGTCTCAAAGCAGTTAGTTTTCCTTGTGTTAAGCTGAAAAAAACCCTACACGCCTTACCTGGTAGAGCTCTTCGAGGTTGTATTTAATAGAAATGCTACTCTGTATCGCTCCCACGGCTTCATGAAGTTTTTGCCAGGTGTCCTGAGTATAATTATCTGGTAATTTGGGTCTTTCTGTGAAGGAAGATACAGGTAGTTGAAAACTAACCGCCCAGTGGGAGTCCGTAGCAATCCTTCTCACCCCGCTTCATTAAGTTCTGCCAAGCCACGTTGTGCTTTATTGCTTAAGTTCGGCGCAAGCAGAGCGTTACTGACGCCACCCAAGGCGAAGACACCTTCGCAGGGTGCACTTGACCCCGCAGCCGGCCGGCCCCGCACACACCGGGCCGCCCGGGGCCGGAGCGCGGACCCTGCCCGGCCAGGGAAGAGCCGGCCCCGCCGGCGGCCCCGGGGCCGCTCCAGCCGCAGGGTTGTTGTGTTTTACCTCCGTGTCACTTTTAGCAAGGCAACCCTCGCCTTGCTTTAATTAGTTTTGACACTAAGGTGGCTTTCTGCCCGCTTCCTACAGGGCGCGAATCGTCGCTGCGCTTGCTCCTCCCGCTGCCCCCCACGCACGGAGCCCCACGCGTGTCCCCGTAAGCCCTTAAACCCAGATGGTGACGGCAGCCGGGAGCGTTATCAGCCCGGCGGCAGTCTCCCCTCGCACAGATAAAGCGGCGGGGCGGGTGACAGCGGCGAAACCCC